>CM043112.1:75080602-75317841 GCA_023701765.1 Hylyphantes graminicola
GCCAAATCGTCATTAGGACTGAAAGGGTTAAAACGTATAATCAAAAGGTGTTATAGCATTGCTAAAAACTGTAAATTGTTTATTTCAAGCGAAGTAGTTAAACTATTAAATACAAACTATTTAAGATATCCAGGTTATTTATTTCTCCATAATTAAAAATAATAATATACGGTTGATACATAAACGAATCATTTCTACATGAAAAAATCTTTAAGGTATCATAAAAAAATTTTCAATTTTATTGATAACACTTGACATAGTTTCTACTTACAATTGTTTTGTTTTGAAGTTTTATTGGTTAACCGTAAAGAATTTTCAAAAATTAATAAAACTGTGCAAAAAAAAGTGTATAGTAAATTAAGGATTTGAAGGAAGGCGGAGTTTTAGACAAGCATATAAAAATTTACATATTATAAATGTTTATGTTTTTTATGTGAAAACCAAATTCTAATGCAATCTTCTATTAATAATAATTTATTACTTCAACAATAGCCATATTTACAATGAATTCAGTCAAAATGTTAACACTAGCAGAGTATTAGGATAGTTTACTTCACCTAGTTTACTAATATTGTCATCTAATGTTTTAATCAGATATTTATATGTATGAACTGACATCAGCTTAAAGGACTCGCACTAAATCAGTCAAATAAGTCATCATTTGTGTAGTAGCATGGTACCTGTTGGTATGTCTTATTACTCTTTGACAAAACTTTAAGCATATAACCATAATAGGATATTTTTTCAATCTAAGGTTATTACAATTTATGCACCAAACCCTTATGCCTCACCATGTTGCCCCCATCATTGAAAGCTTTGTTACAGATATTACAATTATAAGGCTTTTGCGCCGGTGTGGACCAATATATGCCACGCGAGGGCTGTCATCCTCGAAAAGGCCTTGCTACACACTTGTGGGGCTTTTCACCGGTGTGATTCAAAAGATGTTTTTTGAGCACCGACATCAGCTTGAAGGACTTGTTACAAATATCGCACACAATCAGTCAAGTGAGTCAACCTTTATATATAAGCATAGTACCTGCTGTTATTTTGACGAAATTTTAAGCATACAGCCATAATAGGATATTTTTTCAATCCAAGATTCTCACAATTTATGCACCAAACCCTTATGCCTCACCATGTTGCCCCTATCATTGAAAGCTTTGTTACAGATCTTACAATTATAAGGCTTTTCACCGGTGTGGACCAATATATGCCCCTCAGTGCTGTCATCGTTGAAAAGGCCTTGCCCCCGGTGTGAGTCGAAAGATGTTTTCTGAGCACCGACATCAGCTTAAATGAGTTTTTACAAATCTCGCACCCAATGCGTCAACGTTCGTATAGCAGCATGGTTTCTGTTGGTATGGCTTGTTATTTTCACGAAACTTTACGCATGCAGACATAATATTTTTTCAAAATAGATTTTCACAATTTGTGCACCAAACCCTTATGCCTCACCATGTTGCCCCTATCATTGAACGCTTTGTTACAGATATTACAATTATACGGCTTTTCACCGGTGTGGACCAATATATGCCTCTCGAGCGACGTCATCGTCGAAAAGGCCTTTCTACACACTGCACATTTATGGGGCTTTTCGCCGGTAGTGAGTCAAAAGATGTTTTTTGAGCACCGACATCAGCTTAAAGGACTTGTTACATATCTCACACAACGTCAGTCAAATGAGTCAATATTCGTATAGCAGCATAATACCTGTTGGTATTGGCTTGTTATTTTAAGCATACAGCCATTATAGAACCAATTTTCAAGATAGGTTCTCACAATTTATGTGAGAACCTATCTTGATTTAAAGTCCGTATCTATTATTTATATTGCCTCACCATGTTGCCCCTATCATTGAACGCTTTGTTACAGATATTACAATTATATGGCTTTTCACCGGTGTGGACCAGTATATGCCTCTCGAGCGCTGTCATTGTGGAAAAGGCCTTGCTACACACCGCACACTTGTGGGGCTTTTCGCCGGTGTGAGTCAAAAGATGTTTTTTGAGCACCGACATCAGCTTAAAAGACTTGTTGCAAATCTCGCACTAAATCAGTCAAATGAGTCAACGTTTGTGTAGTAGCACGTCTATTTTGATGTATTATATGGTCATCATATGACAGTTTTTCAAAATCGATTTTCACAATTTATGCACCAAACCCTTATGCCTCACCATGTTGCCCCTATCATTGAACGCTTTGCTACAGATATCACAATTATAAGGCTTTTCTCCGGTGTGTACCAATATATGCCTCTCGAGCGACGTCATCGTCGAAAAGGCCTTTCTACACACTGCACATTTATGGGGTTTTTCCCCGGTGTGAGTCAAAAGATGTTTTTTGAGCACCGACATCAGCTTAAAGGACTTGCTACAAATCTCGCACACAATCGTCCGCTGGTTCGAGTGAGTCAACATGTGTGTCTTGAGGTACAAATCCCGCTGGAAGGTTTTATTGCAGACCGGCAAACATGCGGTTTGGCGACGGTGTGCACTGATTTGTGTCGCTTGAGCGTCGATGCCTGGCTGAAGGCTTTATCGCAGATTTCGCACTGGTAGGGTTTTTCGCCGGTATGAATCAACCGGTGTTTTTTGAGGACTGATCTCGAGCCGAAAGACTTTTGGCACACTTCGCATGAGTGTGGTTTGTCGTCCGTGTGGGTTAGAATATGTTGCATGAGTCCCGACAGAGTTCTGAAATCTTTGCTGCAAACCTCGCAGGAATGCTGCTTTACCTTAGCTTTGTTCGCAATTGCGCCTGGCTTTACTGTACATAAGTTGGTATGGTTTCCAGGCTTTACTGCAGATGAGTTAGTGTTATTTTCTGGCTTTACAGCAGATGAGTTAGTGTTATTTTCTGGCTTAACTGCAGATGAGTTAGAGTGATTTTCTGGCTTCAATGTAGCTGAGTTTATGTGAGTTTCTAAATTTACTTCATCTGTGTTTTTATTTGCTTCTGGCTTTACTGTATCTAGGTGCTTATGGGATTCTGGCTTTACTGTATCTAGGCGTTTATGGGATTCTGGCTTTACTGTATCTAAGTGTTTATTTGCCTCTGGCTTTACCGTATCTAGGTGTTTATGGGTTCCAGGCTTTACTATAGCTTGGTGTGTAGATATTTCTGGCTCTACAGTGTCCAGGTTTGTGCAAGTTTCTGGCTTTACAGTAACTGGGTTTGTTTGGGAAACTGTCTTTACCTTAGCAATTTGTGTTTCAAAAGCTGGGTCAACATTTGTTTCCAGCTTTACTGTAGCTATGTTTACATTTATTTCCTGTTTCACACCATATATACTCATTTGGGTTTCTGACGATACCTCAGCTGACACTAACAAGTCTGAATTACATGCAGATTTACATCTAGAGATGTGTCTTGTGAGATTGGACCTCTGTGCAAAAGGCCTTTCGCACAGTGGACATCTATGTGGCTTCTGACCGGTATGAATCATCTGGTGATATCTAAGGACAGTTCTGGTAGGAAAAGACTTTTCGCACTCGTTACAGGTATGAGGCCTTTCTCCCGTATGGGTTAACATATGGCGGTCAAACCGGATTTTCGTTTGTGTTCTTTGGAGCAAAGGTGGCAGATGTATTGTCTTACTGGTCTAGTACGGGTGTGGGTTGTCATATGCCGTTTCAACTTGTTATTTTGTTTGAATTCTTTGGAGCAGAAGATGCAGATGTGCCGTTTTGCTGGCTTAGTATGGGTTTTTGTTTCTGAAAAATAATGATTTTATAAGAAATAAGTTAAAAAATACATTGTTTTTTTTATGACATACATGAAAATAGACTGTAAACAGAACAGAATTTAAAAATTAAAATTTACAAAGACAAGCGTTCTGGACCAAGCATTTAATATTTTTTAGTTTTACAAACGTAATTCACAGTTTTACACTTAAAAATATATATAAAAGCATGAATGAAATAGCATTCATGATTATTAAATAATTGAAATGTCTGAAAAAAATCTTAAAAAATTATCAGCTTATAACCATTTTTGAGGACTGTTGTTTTGAGGACTCTACTGTTGATATTAATAATTGAAATTAACAATTAAAAAAAGGTATATTTTAGTTTAACTTTAAAATATTTTTTCAGGGATGTAAAATTTTAAGTTCAGCATATATTATATTTGTTCATCAACAAGCAAGGCTGATTGTAGTTTAATTAGCATATTTCTTGAAAAATCAAGATTTATAAGGACTCTTAAATTAGCACTCTTAATTTTTTTTTTAAATAAAAAGATATTTTTGTACTTATACCATTACCATTACCTCAAACGATTTTCAGGATGCAAGGTGTTTTTTTTTTGGTAGCAAAACAAAGTATACACATTAGAAGGACCACAGTATACACAGTTAAGACACAGTATACACAGTTAAAGATAACCATTGGAAATATTCTACTTGGCTGTAATTGTAAATTTTTGCGACCTTTATCGCACATGACCGCAAAAGGGAAAAGTACCCGAATTTTTTAAATAGCATTTCTCTGCCACGACAAAGTGTATAGGGTCACATGGGGGAATTATGGATCACTCTCTTTCCGGGGTAAATAATGATCACTAAGTTTTAAGGATTAAAAATGGTTTTTAGAAAAAAAATAAATTATGCCAAGTCCTCCTTATACATTCTATTTTCTTATATCAAGTTCAAAAACAATATAACTCTGCAGCAAAAAATAGAAAAAAATACTTTTTACACTACTATAAAAACATCTTCAAAAAAGATTGTCTTCGAAAAACATGATTTTTTTAAAGATCCATACTGGAGAAACATATTTGAACTAACTATTTTGTCGGTGCTATTTTTCAATAGGAAAAGGTCTAAGCTTTTCAATCCGATGAAAAAAAATTCATAATAATTTTTTTTAATGATTTTAAAGGTATATCGATTTATCCCCCAGTTTGCTGGGGTAATTCTGGATCACTGGGGTAATTCTGGATCAGTGATATTTTATAAATTTTCATGTGTTTTTAGCTAAGTGGTACATGTCATTTTAAAGCATAAAATCAGATTAGGCTGCATTACAAATTTCATTAAAAATTTCACATTAGAAGTTTATTTAAAATTTAAATAACAAAATATTTAATCTACATTGAAATAGCATGGAAATTCTATCTTTATTTAATATTTTCACTGTTGCCATTGCTTTAAACTTACGAGAAAATTTATTTAAAATAAAAACTTTTGAAAGAATATTTTTTTGTGCCATATAATTCAGTTTGGATTGCTGTAATAAAGTCCATTGAAATTTTTTTTTGTCAAAATAGAGTTCTTTTGATGGTTCATTATACATGTATGAAGAAAGATGCATAGAGAATTCTAACTTGGCATAAAAAAAATATGCCAAGTTTCGCTTTCATTACCTTTATGTGCTAAAACAATCTTTTTATGTGCTAAAAATGATATAATTTGGAATATTAATTTACTTTTGACACGAATTACTATTAAAAAATGGGTGATCCATATTTACCCCATGTGTGATCCATAATTGCCCAAACCCGGGGTAATTAATGATCACTCAATAATTAAAATAAAACTAATAATAATTAAGTTTTAGGTAAAGTGATTATTTAAATAAATTCTAAATTTTTTAAGCTTACTCCATGCAAAATTAAATCTTTCTATCTTTCATACTTTAGAAAAAAATAGGATGTTGTGATTTTTTGATCCATAATTCCCCCATATGACCTGATACTTTTCTTACCATCGGTCGGAGCATGCGTTTCACAATCTGACTTATGGTTCAACTCCAGTGGACACTTGTGAAGGTGAAATTCAGCGACTTTGTCGAATTCTATGCTGCAGTCTGTGCATACGTAAGACTTTTCCACAGTCTCATCCATGGGTTATTCAAATGAGGGAGCGAACAGTCTGAAATGTAAAATTAGGTTAGGTTAGGTTTTGAATTATCGTCGTACTAGAGCTACACGAGGGCTATTTCGGACGGCCGTCGTATTTTAGAACCACAGTCAGGTGACGAGCCGACACCTGAGTAGACGCCCAACGCAACCGTTAAGGGCGACATCGTACGCAGCGTTAGGACTTTGAAGGATATTTAACGTGCACTCCCTTACACGGGGTACTATTCGTCGGACATTTTTGGCTGCATGGGCCGTTTATAGGTCAGCAGCTATTTTGGCGATGCCCGGACCCGAACCTGGGACCTTCCGAAGTGCTAAGAGAGTGCTTAACCGGTTGGGCTCCCCAGCCCCTATAAAAAAAGGTATTTGTAAGGACAACCAGCAGAAGGATCAATCCTATATGTTGCCCCAGCGACTTTCAAGCATGGCGACATCTAGGAAATCAATTTACTGAACATGGTCTTTGCTTGAGATTTTGTTTTTTTGGTAACTCTTAAACTGGTATCTACCAGCATCTCTATGTAAGCAAAGATGGTTTAACATGCCCTTCTTTTGCTTAGTGTTATATAACTTGTGCTGTATTTGCTTAGTGCTTATTGTTTATAGAAAAAGTTATTTATTGCTTTTTAAAAACTTGCGAAGCTTTGTAATTTGTTGACTAGCAACTAAAATTTTAAAAGAAGAATTGCATGTTTCTTCATATTTCTATACACTCCTTTCAAGTCCTTTGTTATAGCATAAATTTAAAAAAAAAAATTCAAATGCATAACAGAAAGCTTGTTTCCAAAAGAGTTTTATTCTATTTTTACACTTTTGGGGAAAACATTTACACATAAAAGTGCACAAATTTACAAAGTGTGATTTAAGAATTTGCACTTGTAGAAATTTAAATGTCTGATAATTTGGTCATGTGATCTTTTACATCACTGAAATTCCTCTATTCAGGGTGTCTACCAGATTCATCAAATCTAATTTCTTGACCTATTTCAGAAACTTTTACAACTGTTTAAATGATTAATCCGGTAAATAAAAAAACTACAAAGACAAACCATAAAATAATACTTGATGCAATACAGAGCAAATTCAAGCCGCTATTGCATCATACCCTTATTAAGGAAAAAAATTCTTACACTTTTCAAGGACTTTCACAGAAAAATTAGAACTAGAAAATACTAACAATATAAAATCTGGGGAAAATTAGTATTTTTTTTTACAATTTTTTAAATTTTCATGACCTTTGCTCTAATCTCTTTTTGGGGAATTTCTTGATCGTTTTTTGATGTAATGATTTTGTCTTGACTTTCCTGACCGATAGACACCCTGGTATTTGCTTACTTTTTGACTAACTTTCCCATTTTTAGGAGAATGTGCTGTTTTAACTCCCCATTGTCTAAATCTAGACTAATTAGACTAACAAATATGTTTCTAATGTGCTAAACAATGTATAATAGAACTACTTCTGAAAAAATAAGGTACAGCTATGATATAATGGCCAGCCTGTGAATTGGCGAAGTTGAAAATTCATTGTAGGGTTGCTATAGCCACCCAGTTGTATGAAATAAACAGTAGAATGTTTACCACATTTGGGTAAATAACAGCTGTTCCAAAAACAATTTGAGTTTTGAATAAGAAAAGGCAATACATTATTCTGTGGAACAGCTATGATACATAAGCCTACCTCGATGTGTTACGTTAATATGCAAAGAAAATGAGCAAATGTGGTAAACATTTCATTTCATACAACTCTTTAGCAACACACGTTAATTTCTAAGCTCTCTAACGAAAAGAACGGTCCCTATATCATATTTGTTCCTCACTTTTTTTAACTAGTAAATAAATTTCCGAGTATTTACTTCATAATTCATCCATTTAAGAACATGTAATAAGAAAACAACAGTTCAAACCCGAATTTTTATGAAATAACTTTCGCAGAATATAAAAACAAAAAGAAACATTATTAATGCATTGTAAATCGTATTTCTTTGTTACTAAGATCTCTAAAAGACGGTATTATTTACACAAAATTCGTCATTTTGATTCAGAAACAAACAAATTCTGCTCTGTTGATGTTTACATAAAGTTACGTTCTGGTGTGTAATTAGATCTAAGTATGTGCTGTCCATTATGACGTTTTCCCTAAGAAACATCCTTTGCTATGGCTCTCTCTCTACGTCAAGAGCAAGATTTTTCATTTCTTTTCTTAATTTAGATATAAATCAACAAAAGTTGTAATGAAAAAAGTAAGAATTGTAAATGAATTAGTATATACCAACCGGAATGTTTCTCGTTGTGAGCGACAATGGCTTCAGCTGTTAGCTGTATTATTTTCCTTTTTGGTCCTCCTGGAATCACAATTGCTTTGAACAATACAATATTTTCTTACCTTACTAAAACGAATGTTGTATAGTCTGTACAAACTTATATTTTACTAGAACCTAAGCTTTTCTCCCTTCTTGGATCAAAAAATTCCTGCCCAACAATTTTTCTTGACATAGGGTCAAGTGGGGTAAGTGTGATAGGGTTTCTGCACTTTTCATTAAGAAAACTCGTTCTCTGCTTCAAGTAAATTCCAAATCCTGAAATTGGTTGTGAATTATTATAAGAAACATACATATGTAGAAAAAAAATTATATGTTTGAATTCCAATTTTAAGTGTACAAAATTTGCATTTCAAAATCCATCACACTTACCCCACATAGGAAGACCCATATAAAAAGAAGACAGTTGCACTTAAATTCAAAAGCTCAAAACTTTTTTTAAACAAAAAATAAGGTCAATGTTTCTTTTTAGTTTAATTATAAGTGGTCTAATGTTATATATTGCAAACTTTCAGATTTTTAGAATGATTTCCAAAGTTACAAGAGCTGTTTATCACACTTACCCCCAATCACACTTACCTCACTTGACCCTAGTTAATTACAAATACAAAAATTGTCGACCAACAACAGGCCAGCGACCCATTAAGGTTGGTCCGAAATATTTCTAATTCTTTACTAGTTTCCAATAACTAGTATTTTTCTTCTCAATTCTTCAACTCTCATACATAACATAATCTGGCAAAGCATTCCACTCATTGACAGCTCTATTTTAAAAATATAGTTTTCTTATCCCCTTCTGAAGCACGACTCATAGAGCTAACTCATGGAGAAGGGTTTGAGGAGCTTTTTTTTTTAAACTAGAAGACCGGAGCACCCGAAGGGGGAAGACTGATTTGGCTCTTTTTCCTATTTCTTAATTGAGCAGAATGAAATGGCCTTCACGTAATGGGTGGCCCTAGAAGATTATACACTCCAGAAGTACAAAGTGGGTGGCGCATATAAAAGTGGCCCAGTCATGGAGATAGATAATGGCAATGTAATCGTTTCCGGCTGCTATTTCTAGCCTCCGTCAGGAGCTTTAACACAGCCATAGCCAATGGAGATAGGAATAAGATGGAATTGTTGCCAAGTCAAAATCTATGCCAAAAACAGGTTTTCTAAGTGAAACTATTGACTAGCTGATTGTAATACAATATAAACTGAAGGTTTGTGTAGCTGTGTATAAAAAAAAGTTCCCACTCTTGATTTTTTCGTTCGCTATTTTCCTAAAGAATCGGACCTTTTTGTTTTTGTTAATACAAAACATTCTAAATTGATTGCAAGACCCAAAATTTGTATGAGGAGAAGAGCCGTCTGCATATAATACGCGCTGATATCTGAACTCACCTATAGTCCATGAGTAGCTCTAATGTGATGTTATCCAATACAACCAACGAAAAAACATGCTTGCTAAGTCACACAGTTCTTGGGGTTGGGAGGGTATAGAATTATACCGATGTGGAAGCAAAAATGACGTCAGACCGAAAGCAGAATTTTTATCGAAAACCTTTCCTCTTAAGGTAGGCGAATACCCAAAATTTCCCAAAATTCTAAAATTTTTACTATTGCTTTAATCTTTTCCAAATGTGGCATAGTGATTTAAAATATAATGAATAATACTATTTAGGCTTTTGTTTTTATTTAAATATAATTTATTTATTTTAAACGGTGTTTTTCTACTAAAAAAAGAGGTTTACACCAACAAGTCTACCACATTGAATTTTCATCCTATGAACATTTATTATGCATTAAATTCTTCGTTTTGAACTGATACATGCAATGACCCTCTAGAGTTACATCCAAATTACAAGGAAAAAAGTTATTAAGAAAAATGTTATAAATTAAGCACAAAAAAATGATTTTTTTTCGATTTACTTACACTTGGACATTTTTAAAAAAAAACTTGTATACTTACACCAGATGTTAGAGGTTCATGGCACAGATATATATTGAAATAGCATCTGTGAAAAATTTCAGGTAAATTCATGTAAAACTTTTTATGCTAGAAGTGTTGGCGTAAACCCCGTTTTTTAGTTGAAAAACACCGTTTAAAATAAATCAATTATATTTAAATAAAAAATTTTTCCAAAAAGCATTGTTCATTATATTTGAAATCACCATGCCAAATTTGGAAAAGATAAAAGTAATAGTAAAAATTTTAGAATTTTGGGTATTCGCCTACCTTAATAGGGAATGGGCTCGCTGGACCGCGGGTCTCCAAAGCAAAGTGCATCAGTGTTAATCCAACGGAGAAAAAAATATTTTTCTCTTCCACATTTCTCCGGCTATATTGAATATTTTTACAAGCGGATTTTTTTCAAGTAATAAATGTAGCTGACTTGCAGGTCCCGACAATCCCACTTTTTGAAATTGAAACTTTCAATAAATAATTTTACAGAAAGTATTCGAAGCAATTTAAAAAGTGGGATTATAGATAACTGTGAGTCAGCTGCAATTATCACATGAAAACACCGTTTGTAAAAATATTGAATGCAGCCGTAGAAATGTGGCAGAGAATATAGTTTTATTTCCATTGGATCAACACTGAGGCACTTGTGTTTGGGGACCCGCGGTCCAGCGAGCCCATTCCACCTTAAGGGGGTTCAATACCCCAAAATCGGTGAAAAATTCAAAAAAGAAATTATTGGCTTAAAATATTATTAAAACCTTTATTAATAATGTTACAAAGTATCAAGACGATTGGAAAAATATTTTTTACATTAAAGGTTATTTTATTTAACACTTTCCTAGCTGAAACGGCTTCCAATAGAAACTTTAAACGCGTTTTTCTCGTAACTTGATTTTTTGAACTTCGATGTACCTTTTCTCAAAAACTATGCTATGTTTTCTCGTAAACTTTTTTTTATATGATGTAATACATAGTATAAATTAATCTGAGGTTACAATTATTAATAAAACTAAAGTGAAAAAAAAAATTATGGGGCCAAAAAGGGAAAAATTTCATGGTTTTTTGGGTACTTTAAAACTTATTTTATTAAAAAAAATCTAACAGTTATTTAAATAAAAGTTTTAACCTCAGATTAATTCCTCAGATTTAAAACTTTATCAATTAATAATAATTTTGGAGACACATTTTTTTTTCACTCGTTTGGCCTCTAAATTATATTGCTTATTTTAACATAAAAATAAAAAATAAATAAAATAAAATGAAATTTCTGTAATCTAATTAAGAAAAAATCTAATTGTAACATTAACACAAAATTATATATTTTAAAATGCATCTTATTTTCAACTAATTATAAATGCTACTTTTGTAATAAATTATGCAAATTTGTGTTATTTTAATTCTTGTAACTTCTTATTTACATATATTTAATTCAATAAATTAGCTAAGTTTGTTTTAATCTGAAAATTAAAAAAATAAGATTATTATAACATTTGATTCAGTATATAAAAATAATAACAATATATAATGAATATGTTTTTCATATTTTGGTTACGAAACTAATTTTAATTTGTATTTTCAAAAGCAAAATATTCTAAAAATGTAGTTAGTTATTTAATACAATAGATGGCGCTCTCCCACCTGTCAAGAAAGTTTTGTAAATAGAAAACAGGTTATTTTTATTTTGACAGAAATCGCTAACTTGGCAACATTTGTTAAAATGAGTATAAATATTTTTAATTTTAATCTTATAAATTTGATAATTTATGACATTTAGAGAAATAATTAATGAAAAATTGAGGTTTATATTCAAATATTTTCAATAAATCAAAAGAAACCTCGAAACATCTATCGGAATTCGGGGAATTCAAACTTTTTGGCGACGCCGCAAAACTTTTTCATCCCAACCTGGCAACCCTGCTGCAATCTCAGCGAACGAAGAGACACAACAGAAAAAGTTTTGTCTGTCAAACAACAAATCGTTCCAAAATGGCGGTGCTAGCCGGTGTGCTGTCCCTGCTGGAACGGCACAAGAAAGATTTGGGCGAAATAGAACCCTCCAAACTCTTGCCAAAGCTCGAAAATGTCGGATTAATAAGTTCCGAAGATCGCAGAACTTTAGAAGACGCCAGTTCGAATTCGAAGCGCGCCGACGGGATTATATCTGCCGTGTCTAGGAAAGGTTTCAGCGCGTTCCAGGATTTGTGTTTATGTTTGGAAACTGTGTGCCCGCATTTGTTGACGAAATTCGCCTTGGATATTGCCGGTGAGTACATTTAACTGTTGTAATTTTGTTCTTTTATTGTAATCATTGTTGGATATTGTTCGAGGAATTGCTGGTCTGTTGTTTGGGTTGTCAAAACGAGCACGTGTTTCCACTGTTGTGGTTTTACCGTGGGGTGTCAAATTGCCTACATACCAAATTGGCCTTTTGTAAATTTAATTACGTTCTTACGACCACACAAAAGTGAAAAATTGTTATTTCTTATGTTAAGTTGGGAAATTTTATCAATTAAAAAAAATTGATAGGTACGAGATCGTACCGTAATGCATAATTTTTTTTAAAGCTTTACTAGCTTAAAAAATATGCAATACGGTACTCGTAAATACGGCTTTAAATTAAATTAATTAATAAATTAACCACCAAGGGCCTTTTGTTAAGTTCAAACGCTCGCAAGATGCAATATAATTGTTTTATGTTGTTAAAGACACAAAAAAATTAGGAATTCAATCACATTAACTAATTACAACGATATCAATTAAGTATTTAAATAATTACATCGATTGGTTTAATTTTATTTCGTACCGAATTGACCTTTTCGGAAATTAGGTATTTAATTATTCTCAAGTTCGTATGCCCCCCCCCCCCCAGAAGCGATAAAACGGCTTTTATTTAAAAAAAAGAATATAAAATAAGGAAATCAATCATTAACTATTTACACTGATTATAATTAAGTATTTAAATTAAGTTAATTACATTGATTGGTTGAATTTCGTATAGTATTTATAAAGCTTTTCTTTCAAACGTAAACATAATTTTTTTTCTAGTAATTTGTTTATCGCAAAAATGCATTTAATTTGTGTACTGACTAAAAAAAAAACTCAATCATGAACACGAATGACTATTTTGACGACAAACGTCATGACGAAAATAAGCCTTTTTAAAACCTCCCCACAAACAATTAAGGCATTAATTAGTTCCGAAATTGACCTGGTCCGATAGAAGATTCAAATATCAGTTTTCAGCCTTTAATTACGGGCATCAGTCATTTATTTTTGTAAAAGAAATTAAGTTTAACAAGTGTCAATACGATATTAGTTTTTAAAAAATTTAATTTTTTTTCAAACTTTTCAAAAAGTTCTTTTAGTAGTTAATTCTAAAGGCATTTTGCATTAAAAACAATGTTAAAACTATCTGTTAAAACTACAAATAAGTGATAGACCTTTTTTTGCATTTATAGCAAAAAAATGTGTATTTTCAGAGTTTAAGAAGTGTCACTAGTAACTATTTAACATATTTTTTAAAAATTCTTTGCAAAACATACTTTTTTTGCATATATTTGTATGATAAGTATGTTTAAATTAAGAATATGTGTAGGATTTTGCTCGGGTCTTAAGAGGTTAAATATGTGTTTTATATTGAGTAAATCTTTGTAACTGATGATTGTCAAAATGTGAGCACGTGTCTACTGTGTTTTGATTTTCATCGTCATGCGCAAAACGGGGTTGGCCACGCCCCCTTTTTTAACCTTTGAATAAGGTGTGCACGGACTTCAAAACTTTCTTAAATTATAATTTGAAAAGTTCAACAGCAATTCAAATTATTTATTAATACTGTAAAAGTCGGCTTTTTACGTCCAAGACCATTAAAAGTAAATATAACTGAATTTTGTTTTATTAAGAGTAATTTTATCACTGACAGCCCAACAACCAAAGTTGATTTCAATTTAGTTTGAAAAAAAAAATCAAATATTTTTTGGTGTTTCTAATTATAGAATTCATAGACATGCTTGCCCAGGATTTTCCCATTCAGAAATCCGATGACTCAGCCGGGGCTCGAACCCGCGATCTTGGGCTTACGAGGCGGACTCGTTAAATAATTTCTATAAGTAATTGAAGAAAAAATCCCCCAATAGTTTCTATAAATAGTAATTGAAAAAAAAGTTCGCTCTTGGAGAATTTCTTGCTTCGTCATGAAACAAACACGCGATTTTCCAAGTAAAAAACCGCGATTTCGGGTGGAACTAAAAGGCCTTGACACGGGCAATGTATAATTGACTGGTTGTATTGTTCTCGAGAGACACTTCCAAAACAGGCGAAACTTGACATCTAGGCAGCTGAGGTTTTTCTTAAGTTTTTTTTTATTTGTTAAAAGAAAAGTTTATGTAAATAATGTCATTTTGCTGAATTCTGTGAAATATTCATGCAAGTTTGGCGACCTAAAGCAGCCTACACATAATTTAGTAGCTGCTTCTTTGTGCACGAGTTGGCGTCATGCCGCAGGAGATACCTTCGTAGGTTCCGTCGTCTCCTAGAGGGGCTAAAAAATGATAACGTGAAACAATATGAAATTTTTTTTATATTCTTGCACCTTAGAAATATGTACGATCTGAACGAATTTCATATTGTTAGTTCAGAAGAAATGTTGAAACCCTTTTCATAACATCCTTTTTAAGAAACTAAAATTATAAGGTTATTTCTGATTTCCAAAGAAATATAACTTGAAACAAGTCATATTTATTAAAAATACCTTAGAAATAATTGAATAATATAAGGCCAAGTACTTGTTTTTGTTGGGATTTGGGTTTTTGTTGGGAGCTTATCATAAAGCTATTCAGCTCAACTGAAAACTACGACAGTGATTTAAAGAAATTTTAATTTATTTTATTAGATACCCATAATAATTTATTAAAAAAATTAACTAAAGAAAAGTTCTAAACCTTTAAAAAAACAATTTAAAGTTTAAAAATTTGCATTTAACCTTAGTTTTTATCCTTTTTTGAAAAAACGCCATGATTTGTAAACATATGAACGGATAGAACAAAAAGGAAAAAAAAACAAACAATAAATCACGTCGTATATAGGACTGGTGCACGTTAATTCTGTCGTTGCTCAAGGTTAGCTTCTTTTATGAAGGCGTTATGGCTGCGTAGGGTGCATGCTCAGGATACAGCCTCGTCACTTGACTGTAGTTCTAAATTTCGACACCCTTAACTGTAACTCCCGTAATTAAAAAAGTTATTTTTTCCAATTTTAATGCGCACAAGTGCGACTTTATTTCAAATTTTGTTTAACAGATGTTTAATTCAACAGATTAGTTTAACATTGACAAATTTTAAGATATTATATTTTTGTTTTATAATAAGAGCATATGAAGCATAGTATCTGATGAATTATCAAAACACCAAACAAAATTATTCTGACTCGCAATTAAAAAAAGCCTCCACGCAATGGAAGCTTCACCAATAAATCAATTTTTTTTTCTTTCATTAGTATTTGATTTCACGCAGTGGCAACACCTTTTTTTCTGTTTGAGAGAAACCCCACGGTTGGTCGGACGAGTCTTTTTCCGACCGTGAAATCAATTTGAAGATTTCTTGCCTGTTTTTTTTGTTTGAGGTAGAAACATCAAAAGTAATCAACGTAGCTTTGCTTGGTGACTTTTTGAAGGGAGAATAATAGCTTGGTATTTGTAATCTGTTTTTTTTTAATGAATTAAGCAGTACAATGCTTCACATTTTTTTTAACCAATAAAGAGGATACATACCGAAATTTTAATTATTTTGTCTTGTTATCATTTATAAACTTTTCCTTAGATTTAAAAAAAATTGCCCCCTTCAATTTAACAAAACATTATTATTTAGCAATAGTTTACCAATTTCTATTCAAAATATTGACAAATACTTATCGTTTAGCGTTCTCTTTTTAAATTTATTATACTTATTGACGACATAGACATTTATTTTTAATTTTGTATACACGAAGCATAAGCAATTTAAAAAACCAGTCTCTTGCCAAACACCGTGATGATGTAATTTATTATTATTTGTACTTTGTTAAAACTTATTTTAAATTTCTAGGCTGCTTGAACGGGAATGTTCCCCTAAGCAGCTAATAGGATTTGTTTTTGTATTTATTCATATATTTTCTTGGTTGATATTAATAAAGTTATTAATATTTTAATTAAGAAATAATAACTGTTTCAATATTTATCCGAATAATTATTTTTGGTGCTTCTGTTATTTTGCATGAAATATCACTGTTCGCTGCAATCATAGAAAAACGAAATCGGATATCTGAAATTTTTTAAGATTTTGGTCCTGAATTTTTAAATTTAACACAAAAGAAATTAAATTCTTAGTGATCAGATTAGTTATGCCAAATTAAGTTTAAATTACTAAAACCTAAGGTTTGGATGGGGAGCCCAGTGGAGGTCCTATACCTCTCCCGACCTTAAGTTTGCAGTATACAAATGTTCTACGAGAAAGAGGTTAAATAGTTCTCATTTTTGAGGGCGAGAATCGAATACAAGAAGGTATTTAACATTCAATAAACAAATTTATTTGTTATTTCAAGACATAAATTTATTATTTTTATTAGATTAGCTTCAGTTAGAGTGTTGTTTTAATTATTTTTTCCCTTCGATTTTGACGTAACAGGGCGCACGAATATCAGGGTCAAATTATCAACCAATCAAAGCAGGCGAAGCTTCGGCGCCAGCCGCGTTGTTTACGCAAATTCCTCCGCGTAGTACATTTCTCTGCTGCAAACTTAAGGTCGGTTTTAGTATAGGTTCGGGCTCGAGAAAAAATTACTGCCGACCTTTAAACGGTGCAGCCGAAAAAAAGTTCATTTACGAAGTTTTACGGTGCCATCGATCCGTTTACATACACTTCGTGCCAGCCTATCTTGGGGAAAAACAAAGAGTAAAAAGGCAGAGGGAAAAGCGCGATTGGTCCGCTAGTTGGAAACTCTTTTTAGGTTATATTTACATACAAAATGATATGAATACAATTTAACCAAAATACACTTTTCATTCTGATAAAATTGCGAAAATTTATCAAATAATATTCAAATCTCAAACGCAGATGTTTGGCGATAAACATAAAAGAATCATAGTATACAGTCAAAGGTTACCATCAGAGATATTCGTTTTGCGGGTACTTTCATTTACTTTTACTTTACTTTTCCGATAAAGTTGTAAAAAATGCACTACTAAAATCGGCAACTATGAATTTTAAAAGTGGATAATACACTCCGTGCTAACCTAACTTAAAGAAAAACAGTAAAAAAGCACAGGGAACAGCGCGGTTGGTTCGTTAGTTGGAAACTCCTGTAAGGTAATATTTGCATACAAAATGATCTGAATACAATTTATCCAAAATACACTTTTCATTCTGATAAAATTACCATATTTTCTCAAATAATATTCAAATCTGTTAGACCTTAAACGAAATGAATGTTTTAAACGTGTTTTCTGGATTGATTCACAAATAATGGATGGAACTCTTTACACTCTTAAAACGAACGAGCGATTTTAACTCAGTCTGAGTTAATTTCACTCCTCCAGTCTGGAAAATGCACTTCTCCTCTTGGAGTGGATCCTTTGTGTGTTAAACCTCCGACAGGATCACTCTAAACGAGTGATTTTATCTCAATCTGATTTAATGTTCACTCCTTTCCAGTGTCGAAAATGCACTTCTCCTACTGGAGTGGATTTCACTCGTTTGTTTTAAGAGTGTATATACTTATTTCTTGTAGTATAGCTAGGAACAAATAAATTAAATTTTTGTTTGCGTAGCATGAAACCTAATGAGCCCTTAATTGAAAATAACGTAAATAATCGAGTAATTTGCCACACCGGTTCTCCGCATTTTGTTTGTTTGCTCTCCGTTCCTTGAACTTCTTGGCCTTGTTTCGCCGGGTTTCACTTTTTCTTGGCTCATTTGACTCGCTCTTGTCTTTCTCGGGAGGAGAAAGCTTGGCTGGGTTGGCGAGGCTAACTTGTCGGATTAGCTATTGATGTGCAGACGAGATCCAGTTTTTGTCTGGTCGCATAGATGGGTTCGGACCCCCCCCCCCCCCAAAAAAAAAAAAAAAAAAAAAAATTGCCCACCCTTAAATCCACGGATCAAAAATTTCCTAGGGGCTCGGGGAGCCCTAAGACACTAGCCTTGCATGTGAAAGGTCCGAGGTTCGGACATCGCCAAAATAACTGCCGACCTACAAATGGCCCCTTGCAGCCAAAAATGTCCGACGAATAATAAATACCCCGTGTGGAGGAAGTGCACGTTAAGTGTCCTTCAAAGTCCTAACGGAACGCTGCGTACGATGTCGCCCTTAAAAATTGCTTTGGGTGCCTACTCGGGTATGGCTGTGCTCATCACTTGATTGGCGTTTTAAATAACCACGAGGATAGTGCGACAATAATTCAATTCAATGTTTTTTTTAAGGTTCTCTATTAAGTTATCCTTTCAAATTTAGGATTCTTATTTTGGCTACTAAAACGGAACTTCGGTAGCAAAGGAAAGTTATTCCACTTTGAATATATTTGAGAGTTTTGCAGAAAAAGTTGCGTTTCCTTGTATTTTCCCTTATATTTCTGTGCTTTTCAGTTATCTGGGTTCTTTAACCCTTTAGACCTCTCTTAGCGGCCGGGTCACGATTTTCCTCTTGTCGCGAGCACACGGGTCACAAATGCGTTCTTCTCGGAGAATATATTTTCAGACTTGTTACAATTTGCAATGTTTAAGAGGGAGCGGTCCTATTTGGTTTTCGTTTTCATTAAACATTAACATCCATGTTTATTATATTTTATTATCTAATATATAAGGTAATGAAAGTATTGCGATGGGGTTGAAAATCCAGGACTGCCACAGTGCTTGAAAAATAAAAAAAACCTGATTTTTAAGGTCTTAAGAGTGCTTGAAAACCAGTATCAACCTTGATGAGTCCTTAATTTCTTTTTAGTTAAATTTTTTTTAAATTTATGTTCACATTTTAAGTCATTAATTATTGTTAAGGTATAATTTTAAATCTCTTATAAACTTGCATTTTTTAAGGCAATTGACCTCTCTCAAAATAAAGAGGATTGTTTTTAGCTTCCACACTACATTTATAATTTATGTTTGGCGAATTTCTTTCTGAGGTGTTGTTGGTGTGTTTCCTGTTGAGCGTAAATGTTGTGTGGAAGCGGTGTAGGTGACAGATTCTGTAACAAACCAACTTGTTTTAAATCTGGGCAAATGTAAGTTTATTTTAAGCATTTATATTTAACAAACTATTTAAATCACTACTAAATGAAGAATCGATGAGCTATTTATTCTGTTTTTTATTATATCACTTGTGAAGTACTGAATTGTTTCTTTTCTTATTACTTGGAATTTTGAAGGGTTTTATCGTTGATTTCTTACACATTACTCTTATGCTTAGAGATAACTTGGTTGTGTTTTCATTAATTCTGTCGTTCAAATGTAAACAGAAGTCTTCAATTTCGGCTTCATTAAAAACACTTTTTTAGTGCGAATAATTTCCTATTTAACCTTTTGATTTATTGTTTATGTATAATCCAAGGAGGAAGCGCAAATGATTTTAGATGGATTTTTAAATAACTATATAGTTATTTTTAAGTTCATCTGAAAGTTACAGATTTTATTCGTTTTCGAAATGAAATTTTAAAAACCATCGTGAAATTTAGGTGTTTCATATTTGAATACACAGTCCTTGAAAAAAAGGAGAAATATATTCTTGAAAAGTCCTTAAATATTCCTTGATTATTTTTGAAACCAAAAAGTGTGGCAACCTTGAAAATCTTGAATGGTGAATGTCTTTTTTCCACAATTGGGTTTTTGAAGTGTCTTTTTGTGCGCAGAGGTTTTTTTTTGGTATTACTTTTGAGGGGGGAGAGGACATTAAATTTTATGTAGTGTTTCTTAAAATATCTTAAATATACTTTTTAAAATTATTTTCATTAAACGAAAAGAATTTTCTTGTTTCTTTTCTCTAAATAAAATAACTTTAAAAAAAATACACTAAAATATAAATAAGAAAATTCACTAAAAGAAGACATGCCTGTAATTCGCTTCAAAAAAACAGGTGACGAAGAACAGATCGTTCTGGTGCGATTTGTCCCTCGAGCAAACGCCGATCAAGTTTCTTTTTTCTTTATTAATATTCCGGTGGCATTTCCACGAGTAGGAAGATGAGAATGCCTCCTCAATTAAAAACTGTTTCCTACCTTATTTCCGTGAAAATCTTTTTAACCCATTAAAGCCTGGAAAAAATAATCGAATAAAATTTAAAAAAAAAATGATACTTTTTCTCAGTTTGCGTGCACACGCTGAAGTCATCGAACATGTACGACCGCCGCCAAAAGAAATAATAGGGTACTTGACTGTATCGCTAAAATACCTTATAATATTAGATTAATTATCGTGTGACCCCCAAAATAACAAACGTACATATTGTTTTGCAAAATAAATCTTTAATTAATTCATAAAAATCATTTTAAAATGGCTTTCTTTTCATCGGTAAGTCAAGTGATCCAAACACGTCAAATTGGCCACTAGTATAATATATAAACAATATTCTTAATCTAAGAATATACGTGCAAAATTATATTTTTAATCTTTTCAATGCTATAAAAAATGTTTTGCAAAATAATTTGTTAAAATTTAGGTTAAAACGTTAATGAGAAACACGCCTGAAGTTCTAAAAATACATTTTTGTGCTATAAAGGCAACATAAAAAGCCGTATCACTTATTTGTAGTGAAAAGATTAATTTGACATTGTTTTCAATTCAAAATGCCTTTTAAATGAATCTTTTTGAAAATTTTCAGAAAAATTTACAAATTATTTTTTTACGAACTCTAATTCGTATTGACCCTCGTTCAACTTCATTTTTTTATAGAAATAACTGATATCTGTAATCAAAGGCAGAACACTAACATTTGGATCTTCTTCTATCGGATCAGGTTAATTTCGGAACTAATTAACGTGTTAATTATTTGTGGGGCGGTTTTAAAACACGTCCTCAATGTGGACGCCAGGTCGCAAGAGGCTACACATTGTACAATACATATTTTAATAAATTCTTTAGTTTGGATAAATAAAAGAATTAAAAATTCATCGTTATATATTAATATAAAAATGTTCAAAAACCGCAACTTATAAGTTTAATTTTGCTTTTAATTTTGAATATGCGTATCATTTGATCTTTATAAGATTAATAACTCTTCCGAACTCCTAAATACGCATTACTTGGTCATTCAGTAGCTATAAAAGCTATTCAATTTGTTAAAAACTTCCTCGATTGGCGACTTCTATTTATAATCGCTTTGCAACGTGTTTTTCAACTTTTAAGGAATTCAGCCATATTTTCACTTCCGTTTACAATCAACCTCACCGAAAGAATGCAGGAAAGAATTTCAAATATTTAAATGTTAATACGGTTAACTTAAGGCTAAAATACGAGAAGATATTTTGAACAAATGCACTCCAATTTTTTTTTTAATTTTTTTATAATTGAAAAAAAATTTAAACTTTTACAATTTTAATGTAAGACTGGTTCAAAAAGTTACTTTTTGTAACAGTGGAAAAAGTATTTTTCATAACTGCGTGAAAAAAATCCTACTTTTACATTATAATTTCAATATTAAACGCGTGCAAAAAGTTAGACTTTTTGAAACAGTGACACAAAGTACTTTTTTTCACCCAAAAGCAGTGAAAAAAAAGTTCTTTTTTTCACTCTTTTCATAAGATGCCAACATTTCAAGTAAAATTTCGATTTGATAATACTCAAAAAATCCAAAGATTTATCGATCTGCTTTATTTAAAGATATTATGCGCGTGAATTATTTTTGAATCAAGGAAATTTTTTCCACGCGATGGTAATATTTCTTAAGTCTCGCCCTTCGAACTGCGAGTTCATTGGTTGTTTAATTCGACAAAATGTTGAAACACGCTCATTGGATTTTTATAGCGTCACGCTCTCCGAACTGCGAGTTCATTGGTTGTTTTCTTTGACATCTCTTCTGGAAGCTCAAAATTCATTTTTGTCTAATTAGCACGTGAATTATTTTTAACCAATGAGATTTGATTTTTTTTCACGCAATTATAAAAAATAGTGTATGAAATCCGTGTGAAAAGTAAAGCATTTTAAAACACGTGTAATTATTTCCACTAATAAAAAAATCCACTAGTTTTAAAAAGCTTTACTTTTCGCACTAGTTGCATAAATAACTATTTTCACTCAAAAGCAGTGAAAATAAGTACTTATTTTTACTCTTTTCATAAGATGTATTGGAACCACCATCACCAACTATGAATCCTTATTATTCGCACTCTAGTTCCATTGGAACAACTGTTGTTGTATATCTATCTCTTCTGGAAGCTAAAAACTTTCTAATTGTGTTTGAAAATGCGAATCAGAATAAGTGTTCAAATGTGACTTTTAAACTAAAAAGTAAAAATTTAGTTTGCCTTTTATAGTTCGGAGATTTATCGATTTGTTTTACGTAAAAAAAAGCATTATGCATGTGAATAATTTTTGAACTAATCACATTTGATTTTTTTTACGTAACTATAAAAAATAGTGCATGCAACCCATGTGAAAAGTAAACTTTTTAAAACACGTGTTATTATTTCACTCGCTCGTTCCTCGCAAATAAAATCCACTCGTTTTAAAAATTACTTTTTTACTAGTTGCATAAATAACTATTTTAAAAAGTTATTTGAACGAAATGCCACCTGAAAAGTTCGTAATATTTTTAAGGTACTACAAAAAGCATAAAAATCTACTTCAAATTCCGAAAAATAAATGTTTTATCCAAATTTCTTCACAATTTAGTGCTTATATGTATTTATATAAAATTTTAAGTCTATTAAATAAAATTCTATTCTCTATTCTGATAAAAAAAATAGAAAGGGTCGTATACTAGCTTTTTATGAGTATCTATTCTATTTAACTACGTCCGTTTAAAGTTATTTTATAGCGTTTCGATTCTAGATTTTTACTTCAGGATTTTTGCTAAGAATTTCTTTTAAAAACGCTAAAGCTACTAAAAGCTTGGAAAACTTTTTTTTCGACTTCATATCCATAAGTTTTAAAATAGACATTTTCCCCCTTCACAATTTGAGACTGTTGCTTCAATTTTCAACATCTATTCATTTTGTCTGTGCTAACTTTATGGCTAATAACCGAGATCCCTCTATAGATAGTTTTTTTTATTACCACTCCTCGAATCCGATACAATGAGTACAACTGAACTTCAACATTAGGGTAAGGTGGGGTAAGTGGGCCATTGGGGCAAGTGGGCCACCCCCCTGGCATTTCCCGAATTATGGACGTAAAAAAAAATCTGTTGCAATATTTTTACGTATTTACCCCAATAGATGCAGGAAACATTATGGCATCATTTTCACTTAAGTATGTAACAAGGTACAATCCTTTTTGTGAATTTTTTTAAAATTGCATCTTTTCGTAATTCACGCCATCATACTATTTTTAAATTTATTTCCAAACGGTTCATGATACAAAACAAAATGTTATATATTTTGAAAGTGTATAAAACATAGTATCTTTTTGTAGTGTCATGTACTTGTGATGTTGATAAAGTTAAAAGAAAATTGGGGTGGCCCAGTTGCCTCGCGTTTGGGGTAAGTGGGCCACCACAATGGCGGGGTAAGTGGGCCACCCCTGGCCCACTAGCCACAACTCTTTAATATACTTAAAAAAAGTCATATTTACTGATTCATAGGGTTAGTCATATACACTATTCATAGACTTATTCATTGACATAGGCCAGTTTAAAATATGCAGCCCTAACATTTTTTTTACACTACATGCAAATATGACAAGATGAAAATTAATGTATTTTTTCTTGTAGTAAGCTTGCAAGCCAGAAAAAGTTGCTATGGGGGAACTATTAAGGATACATCATTACTTTTTTTTTTCAAACACTCAAAAAATCATGTAGATTATTCCACTTGCCCAGCCTTATCTCTACCAGTTATGTGTAAAAATATATTAGGGGGGTGGCCCACTTACCCCACCTTGTGGGGCAAGTGGGCCACTCGGATGACCAAAATGAAAAACATATTTTTTATATTTATTTTTTGCCAATTTGTGTTAAGATTGTCATGGGTACAGTAATAACATATGAAAGAATGGACCACAAGAAAAAATAAGTTGTTAGGCCGATTATATCCAGTGGTATGAGGGTCTAAAGTTGAATTATGCCAAAAAGGTGGCCCACTTACCCCACCTTACCCTATATCTCCTAAGAATCTTGTGTTTAATCTATTGGTCTGCTTGTATTCAACGAAAAAGCTTTCGCTGGACAAACTTTTGCTCCCAATATCTTTATGTCATCTCTCTTCTTGCTAAATAGTCGAGAAAGTTTGAGTGTTTTACAGGGATGTGTGAAGATTGTAATGATGCTTCTTTTTAACCCTTTCAGTCCCAAAAATTTACTACACTACAAAAACATCTGATATTCACAGAATAAGCTTATTTTAGGTCAAAATAAGATTTCCATAAGAAGAAAAAAAAATCATTTTAATTTTTTATATGGTTTTTGAATTGATGCCAAAATTTGTTAACTGTGGAAAACAACAAAATAAAAATATAGATATTACCTAAAAACACTTAGAGTTATATATTTTAAGGTATCTGACCATATTATGAAATTTTTTTTTTATTTTAACCGAAATAGTTTAAATTATATTTTAAATATGAGGAACTGAAGGGAACTTTTCACAAATCAGGTGAAGCGCTTGTTAGCTATTTTCTGAAAAAAAAAAACAATAGTAGTTCTGACTTCTATTGAGATTAATTTAAAATATTGTCTAATAGAACAGAGGGTGAAGAATCGATTGATGTGTGTTTGGATGTCCTAACGGGACATAAACATTTAGAAAGAAAATATTGAAAGTGATGATGCCAAATGACATCACTGGGACTGAAATGGTTAACTTGTGTTTCAGAAGTTGCATAAACCAGTTGGGCAAATTTTAATTGCAAACACAATTAAATATTAACAATTAATTAATTGGTAAATGTAACCACAACAACTAACAATTCATCAATTGTAATTGCGGAAAATTACAATTAACAATTATTTAATTTTTAACAATTAATAGTAGTAGAAATTAACAATTAATTTTCAATTGTTTTGTTAATTTTAATTGAAAATAACAACTAATCACTGTTTTATTCGTGTTAAGTATAAGACTTGCAGCTTAATTTTCCTAAATCTTGACTGATTTCGTTTTAAAATCTGAAGTTAATTGCAATTTAATTGTGAATTGCAGTTGACATACGTTTTTCAAACTAATTTAATTGCAAGGTGCAATTATTTTTAGTCAATTAATATTAATAAGATAGTTTGACAAATAAATTGATTAATGCCCAACCTTGCAGTGGGGAACGATATTTATAAGGGCAAAAGATAGGGATACCAAAAGCTCTTTAAAAAAATAACTATTTCAGAAGGAACGGTTCTTTCAAAATTATCATTCTTCCCAAAAGAGTGACACGATTTTTTTTGTACTTATTAGATGACTTATCTTTATTGCTTATTTCTAAGCGGGTTCGTTTTTTTCCCCATTCAAAAGGTTATTCACACCACACACTGCAAACTAGTATTAATCGTTAGGGTAATTGGAAATGGTTAGGATAATTCGAATTTTAAATTAATGAATGACGTAATATAATGCTATTGGCTATTGGCGACGGGCTTCGTATTTTACAACCACGGTCAAGTGACGACTCGACACCTGAATAGGCACCGAACGTAACCGTTAAAGGCGACATCGTACGCAGCGTTAGGACTTTGAAGGATAATTAACGTGCACTTCCTTACACGGGGTATTATTCGTATGATGTTTTTTGCTGCATGGACCATTAATAGGTCGGCAGTTATTGTTGCGATGTCCGGACCCGAACCTTGGACCTTTCGCATGCTAGGCGAGTGCCTAACCAACTTTGCTCCCCAGGCCTTAGTATTTAAATAATAAACCGGTATCGTAGACTGATTAGTACTGAGGTTTTGTGTAAAGAAAATTTTGGGTCTTTTAGAACTAGTTTTGCGTTATTCTCTGTGTCAAAGCATTAGAAATTTTATTTCTTTTAAAATCTACTGAAAACCCTCCTTCAAGAACCTGTGGGGATTTCTTGTCTCTTCGCTGTTTTCAAAGACACCAAATTAAAAGATTTTTTTAATGACCCCCCCCCCCCCCAAATAAAAAAAATAACAAATTAAAGTACAAAAAAATATAACTCTCCTTCACAAATGTTTTAAACAAACTCTTTTCCTTGCATTTCTTTTAAGGTATCCGACTACGTTGAAATCGTATTTTTCGGCAAAAAACAGAATTTTTTTTTTATAATCTTAAAATAAAGCACCACTCCTTAAGATTCTAAAACTCTTTATTTTGTTTGTGCGGTAAATATTTTAGAACTCCATTGGTACTCCATTAATACTCCATTATACAAAAACGGCATTCAAATCCTTTAGAAAAGACCACTAGTAGAAAATTGCGATCTACAAGAAAAATTAAAAATATGAAACTTGAAGATGAAGAATGTCTTATGTACCAAAAAGAAGGCTTTCCTGCTATTTTAATGTAACCTCAAACTTCAAATTGATTTTCTGCAAAATGTAAGTTTTGAACATTTTCTTCTCGACAAACCATATTTCTCAAAAAGTACTTAACCGAATGTTTTCAAATTTTTTGTGCATATTTGCTGTACTATTATCTAGGGAATAGACTACAGACTAGTAATTTCAAGCAATATTATAAAAATTATAACACTTACTATCATAAATGATAGAAAAAAAGTACATAAACATCTTTAACTTAGCTTCTACAGCTTATAACTTTTTATTGGTGCAATAAATATCTAAGATTGTAGTCTATTCCCTAGGTATCAAATTAAGATTTGTTAATTTATTATTATTTTTAAAAAATCTTAAATATTTTTTTAGTTATAAAGTCTATAGTAAAGGCAAAAAACATTGAAATTTACTTACAAAATCTTAAATTACACAAAATATATTTATTTAAAATAAAAAATTGTGACATTATTATTATTAGTTGTGTTGGTGAACAAAAAAAAATACATAAAATATAAATATTAAAATTTAGTTAAAAAAAATAAGTGTCAAACTTAGTCGGATACCTTAATGATTGATGTAAGATTTGATCTGTTAAAAATAGTACTTGCAAACTGCAAAAAATATACTAAACTTAAAGTTTGTGAAAAAGTAAACTGGTTATCGATAAAGAAGTTAGTAAATAGTAATATGAAGAGCTCAAGTGCAAAACAAGTTAAATCACTTTTGGAAGAAATTGAGTTGGTTAACTTTTCATACAGGTATTGTAGGAAGGGATCCACCAACATTTTGATTTGCACACAAAAAAAATTCTAATTATAATCACTCATAATCATCAATACGTATATAATCTGTATGAAAAGCTAACCAATTCAATTTTTTCCAAAAAGTGATTGAACTCTTTTCAATTATGAATCATGCTTTTCACAATTATTTATTTTATTTATTTATTTATTACAACCACCGAACAGAACTGGTCCATTAAAAGGCAGAGGACTAACTATAAGAAATACAAAAATTACATAGAAATACCAAAAGAGAAACAAAATTAAAAGGACAGACACCAATATGGTCATTAAAACAATGCCTTAGAATAAAGATAAAACAACGAAAACACCGTACTGCACTCAAGAAAAAAAATCAGTAGGACTAAATATTAGACAAACATATTTTCTTAAACTCAGTATAAGACATAAAAAAAATATCTACATCGTCTTGAACACGATTAAAAATTAAAACACGAAAAAAATTTATCTTGGCTTATATTTCAATGGAGTTGGAACTGTACATTTTTGGTCTTTATTTATGAAGTAAGGAACATAAAAATCTATTTTAATGCCAAAACAATACTTTGTGTCTTTGGGTATTAATACAAACTGGGCTTGGCGAAAAAGGCATTGTCCCTTTAAATCATCCAATTGTGAAGTGAATCAAGACTGTCTGCAAGCGACCACAATGGGCAGTAAATATATTTTTGAATTGAAAAAACTTTGTTGCTCCATTTGGCTGGAAATTGCTTTTTATGGCGAATTTAACCTTCGAATGCATGATTTTTTTTTCATTCTGAAAACATATATATATATGTATCTTTAATACTCATACATTATGGAAAAAAACACTGAAAAAAATTTAACTGCATTAGAATTTAAATAATTTCAATTTTTAAAATTTTTTCCATGTGACAAAAACCAACTACAAAATTCCAATTTTTGGTAATAATGACTACAAAACTGCTAAATATATTTCAAAATAACCCTCTTTAAGTATAATTAATTTTTCAAAACGATTTATTTGTATTTAGTACCATTATTATTATACTTTCAATTCTGCCAAAAATGTAATTTCACAACAGTTAATAACTTCACTCTTTAATTTTGAAAACACTTTTACTACTGTCATCGATGAGGATTATTAGTAACTGAAACTTCAAAATGGAATGTAATAGATTTAAAAAAAACACAATTTTGTCGAGTGGGAGCTGCACATGAATAGAATAAAGTGGATTATTGTATTTGTTGCCAAACGGCAACAATATGCATTAGAGGGTTAATAAACAGTTAATTTGTAAAGCTAAACAAGTTGATATCTATCTGTTGGTGATACTTAAAATCTCTGTAAATGCGATTAAGACATGATATATATCATTTTAGTCCAAGATAGATTCCTTTTTGTTTATTTTAAAAGTTAATATTTTTTATTGAACTCTGCAATTGCCCTTAATTTTTTGAAGGGTAACGCTTATTTGTAGCGTTTGTAGTTTGGGCTTTGAAAGTGGGCGATAGACAGCAGGCAATATATATTTAACATATTAGAAACTATATTCGTACACTTTCTCTGTTGAAAGAAATACTTTTTGAAAATATTTTCTCCCCTATTTCAAATTGCCAAAAAACTCCTTATTTTTCACTTGGACGCCCGTTTCAAATCATTTTCGAGATTGATAGCAACCCTAGACCCCGGCAGTTAGCGTAATGATCCCTGCAAAATCTACACAAAGGGCGCCAACTTGGTCAATCAAAGCCAAGCAATTAACTAGGGATGTGCGGTTTTGGACAAAACCTGGTTCGTCCAATTAAGGTTTTAACCGATTACCAGTTAAACCGTTACCTATTTTCTTAAGATTTAAAAGTATTTTTTCATTTTTAGACTTTGCATCACTACATCAACTCTTTTTGATGTTTCATATTACTTAACTGAGTTTGTTTTCTTCTATGTATTATTCAATTTTTTTGTACGTAGTATCGAAAAGCTTATTAGAAATCTTCAATGTAAATGGCAAAAAAGGACGTGAAAATAATACGTGAAAAACTGAAAAAAATTCAAAATTAAATTAAATTGTTCTTGAAAATAGGACATGAATATTATTTAAAAGTTTGTACAGAATAATAATAAAAAATTATTAAAAATAATAAAGCGAAAAATGATTTAAAATAATAAGAATGATGAGAAAAATTATTAAAAAATAATAAAAATAGCATTAACATGAAGTTTAAAAAATATTATTATTAATGATGAGAAATAATAAGAAAAATTAATTAAAAATGATAAAAATATCATTAAAATGATAAAAATATCATTAAAATGATAAAAAATATCATTAAAATGAAATAAAAAATTATAAAAATAGCAAGTGCCTGTTTTCGGCAGAAAAAGCACTGTTCTCCGGTTTTTAAATGGTTCAGCCCATTAACTCGTCTTTCGGTTAAACCGTTTCCAGTTATTCCATCCCTGTAATTAACTACCTTGTCAGCCTGAGGTGTATTTTGTGCTTGTGTTTATGCTCTTGGCTGTGTGGATGCTTAAACAATGTTTTTTTTCATTGGGTTTCTATTTTGGGATAGTTGAACTTAAAAATAAATTCAAGGGCTTTGTTTTTACTTAACACGTCGGATGCTGAGGACGCGCGAGCGCGTCTCGTGGTTCTGATTCATCGATAACAGCACATTCTGATAAAATTCGTAGCGCTATTTCGCCAACCGTTCTTAAGAGTTCAAGTTCGTTTGATTACTTGATAAACATGGTGGTCTAGTGGTTACACACGTAACTGTAGTGTAAGTCACGATTTAAGAGGAGATCAAAAGATTTTTAATTAAAAAAATATTCAATTTAAATCAAGTACATTATATTATTTAGTTATAATGGGTGTCGATCAACTATTCCACAATTTTTTTCATTTAATGTTAAAAGTTGTAGTGATAATCACTTTTTACAAACGTCGAATTACACTACAGACAGGATAATTTTGCAATTCCCCTCTTCAACTATCTAGCTATAAAAAAGGCAACTAGTCTATTACATTTTTTTATTAAAAAAACCCCCAAAAAATAAGAATTAGGAAAATTTATTGATATTTCATAGTCAAAAAAATAATCATTGAAACGAGTCTGGTTATTGGCTTTCAATTCAATAATTAGTAACAGGTGATTATCTGGTTGGAGAAGTCCATGAACATTTCCGCGTATTTTCTTTGACTAGCTGCCGTGTAGCTTCAGTTAGCGACGTTAATTCAACCTAACCTTGTAATTTTGCGATCTCAAACTAAGATTTTTACTTTTTCGAAAATGAAGAAGAGTTAGTTTATTTCCATGGTAACGAACTGGTTTTAAAAACAGTATGTTCTTCTACTTCACATCAGCCTCTATCGATGAACATTTTCCATCGTTATCGCCGCAGCCAAAGTGTTAAAGGGCATGCGAAAATAAATGTTCTAGTCGAACTAATGTTTGTGACAAGTTTTGAGAGCAACGTTAGTAGGCCTGATTCTTTACTTTAATCGGGATAGTTTACCAATTAATTTTTAGATTGTGAGAGAAATAACTTTTGCCATATAAACTTTTCCCCTTATTTAACCTGAGCAAATACATTTTTTGAACGTATGTATTTCATGTAGGTGGGGAACGATAAGTATTTCGTAACAACCGATGTTGAAACAACCTTAAAATATCGCACAGATATTTTTTTTGGGAAAAAGTTATAAAGTGAATAAGCTCTGCTAATTTTGAAATTCTAAAGAAAATCGAAATCTATAAATTCTTTGTCACTTGATGACATTTTAACATTGTTAAAATTTAATGTAGTGCCTTTAAGGTAGTATGGTATGGCGTTATAATCAAGATATAACATAAAGGCTACATGCAATTCAAGAAACCCATCGTTTATGTCGTTATAAACGATGGTCCCGCCTTACTGGGAACCCGTTAACTTCTGCTTCCTTTTAGAGGCATGCTTACTTGTGAAAATACACTCAATATCTAAACTAAATTCAATTCGTGTTGGCGCATGCGCAAGAAAAAAAGCAAATAACAGAATGATGGCGTCAAGCCCCTGTTACGACCCGGTTGTTGTGTTTTGAAGCCCTGTTATGGTCTGCCTACTTATTAAAATGCACTCAAAATCAAAACAAAATTAAATTCGTGTTGGCGCATGCGCACTTAAAGAGCAAACACCAATAGAGGATAGTGTCAAGCCCCCGTTTCGGACCGGTCCATGTATTTTCAAGCCCTGTTATGGTCCCGCACTCCCACGTGGATGACGTTTTTTGAAACTTATTATATTAATTCAAAATCACAATCAAATATGAAAAAACTATGCCTCAGGTGCACACGTAGGGGCACACGTCGGGTATTAAAAGTAATCGGTATGAAAATTTTCGAATTTTTTAGAGCAGTCTAAGTAGGTCTTTTTCGATCCACAGACATACTGACTCTTTCATTTATTGTTATAGATTTGTCGTTGTAAACGAGTTTGACTTAGGTAGACTGACCAGTGAGTGAACAGACCCCAGTGAAAGAACATTTGGTAAATATAATTAAATAAGTAAGGATTGAAAATCATTCCACTATATGGATTGGCAACACTGACTTCCTCCCATGTAGAAGGGAGCTATCTGACAATGGTTGGTCATTATATCCTGGTGTTAATTCACTGGCGAACATGACGTCTTAAACGTTCATTCACTGGTTAGTCTATCCCCTATCTACCCTAGTTCCTATCTACATATTTTTTTTACAAAAATCTTTGATTCGCGTGTTGGCGCTTTTCTCATTTTCCACCTGGTTTTCTTCTGAGGCCCTTTTTGTACTTGGCCCAGTCGTGACGTCACGCGTCTGACCCGACAGCTGTTTTCTCTTGCCGGCTTCCCCAGCAGAAGCTGCACGACCGGTTGCATGCACTTTTTGTTAAAACAACGACTTGGAAATGAGATAGAGGAGCGTATAGTGGTAATAAAAAATAGGCTGGGGGGGATCTAATGAGTTGCTGAATTGGCGAGAAGTAAATCGAATTTTGGCGGACTTTTGCAGTGCGTCTGCACCGAGTGCGGGTCTAATGAAAATGGTGGTCAAATATAGGGCATAAACTTAATAGCAAATGAGTACGTAACAAATAAGTAGCATATGAATATAGGAAACGAATAAAAAAAATCGGGTCTGATCTCAGATAATTTTGACTATAGGTGTAAAAAAATGTGCCCTGAAATTTTGTTGTTAATCGTGGAACCAGAAATGATTGGGACCATGTCGGGTTTCATTTTAAGCGGTGGAGGTTAAAGTCACCACAACATTTCTTTTAAAAAAATAATTCACGTTTGGTTCTAGAACCAAAGTATTTTTTCCTTTATTTTATTTTATCTTAACACTTTACCTACGGGCGTCGACTGACCCGTAGACTAAAAATCTTCTAGACCAGCAACTTAATCTAATGCCTAGCTCTTCTACGGTCGTATCCACCAGCCACGGGATCAACCTGAGACAGCCTAATCTAGCTTTGTTGCTCCAACTGGTTGATCGTGTTTTAAATCGGCATCCCTATCCACCAGCGCAGGATTTAGTCGTCCGCAGAACATCTTCCGGAAGTCTTCTATGATTGGCCAACTGCAATTTTAGGCTTTATTTGATTGGTTGGTTGGTATGATATAGGTGTATGTATTTTCCGGCTTGCTTTATATGATTAACTTTGAATACGGATTGTAAAAAAACAAAGTGAAATCTATATGTTTATTTATTGTGCTTTGAAGTATTTTTTTCGTAGTAATATCTCTCTTCTGGTAGTGTTTCAATTTGAAAATGGATTTTTTAGTTGCTTCATGTGAAAGGGACCTGGTTTTCTTGCTGATCGCCAATGAACAAGATTTAGCAAAACTTTTTTTAAAATATGTTTGGCTCAAAAAATTAGTCAATTTTATAAATAAAAAAATATCTAATATTAGTGTTACGATCCAAGAAGACACTGTTTTCATTAAAAAAAAAGTATAACATTACAAGGAAAATAAAATTAAAAGGATTGTAGAAAATAGTACACAAAAAATAATATAGATGGGGCTACTGCATGTGAAAATCGTTACATTTTCAATGTTCCGATACATCGTTATTTATTGTTAATAAAAAGTTTATATACTATGAAAAACATTTTGGTAAGCTTAAATAAATTTGGTGTCCACTCCGATTATATCTCGCCTTCCAATATATTCTAAATTTTCTAAATCATTTAAATCTTCCTCAACATAAGACTCGTTAGAAATCGGCCATCTTTTCTGTTCGCAAAACTGCTCGAACGCTATTGGTAGATGGAATGTAGTACTAGGTTTAAACCACCTCGAGAGGTGGTTTATTCTCGAACGACTAGTCTAGGTTTATTCTCGCGATTACGTGTTGGTGGATACCGTTTTGCGGCTAGTCCCGCACTAGAACCTGTTCAGAGAATAAACCGTGCCTAATCGTGGTTGGTGGATACGACCGCTAACGTGTCGAAAGCAACTAAAACACTATTAAAGGTTGATTTGTTGATTGGCATAATTGTACTTTCAATTGTAGGGCTACTGTTTCTTCGGAATGTTCTCTGTTAAAAAAAAAAAGTTACCCACTAGTGATTATTTCAACCGTTAGTCATCCTTTTACATCGGACCTTTTTGACTATGTGAACAAATAACATTTTGAGTTAATTGCATGACACAAAATTTGCATAAGGGTCCGTCTTAATATTAAAAATGTTACGAACTTTAAAATTTTCAATAGCAACACCCAATTTTAATTACTTAGAAATGTGAAAAACCCTCGAAAACCCCTAAATCTAAGTTTTTGTTACATTTGGATGAATATTTGACGAGTTATTCAATCGCATCACTTGTGGATCTTTCGGGGACCATGTCTAAAATGACAAGCGTAGTCAGTCTGTAGGTTTATTAATGGAGAAAAAGAAGCACAAGGTCAAATATCTTGAGGATGGGCCTACGAGGGATATAAAAGTCAATGAGTAGCTGTATATATTCAAAAATAAAGTCGAAAATAAGTTGTAGTAAAAAAATAGATCTCTATCGTCATTTGATAAGGGTTCCAAAACGAGATGTCATTGGCTCTGTTAAATCTCCTACAGGTGACTGCAAATAGGCAGCCAGAAACCATTACATTAGTTCCCTTAGACACAAAGGGGCGCGCTAGTTTCTATGTCAATTTCAATGTAGAAATTCTCCAATGAGAGTTTGAAACTTAGTGTTCTTAGTCTATGGGTCAGTCGACGCCCGTAGGTAAAGTGTTAAAAAACAAATTAAGGGTGTTCGAAAATTATGAAATTTACTGAAAATTAGGGACCTTCGTATTCTCGGGACCATAGGCATGGTCATAACTTCGCTCTTGGAAGATCAGGTCCTGTGCATGGGAAATGCATGTAAACAAACCTAGACTATACCAAAACCGACCTTAAGTTTGCAGTATACAAATGTTCTACGAGAAAAAGGGCAAATAGTTCTCATTTTTGAGTGCGAGAATCGAATACAAAAAGGTATGTCACGTTCAATAAACAAATTGATTTGTTATTTCATGACATAAATTTATTATTTTTATTAGTTAAGCTTCAGTTAGAGTGTTATTTTAATTATTTTTTTCCTTCGATTTTGACGTAACAGGGCGCATGAATATCAGGGTCGAAAGGAGCAGCCAATCAGAGTACGTGAAATTGCGGCGCCAGCCGGGTTGTTTACCCAGTTTCCTCCGCTCAGTACATTTCTCTGCTGCAAACTTAAGCTCGGTTTTGGTATACCCAGTTGTTAACATGTAAATAAACCTCGACTACCCAGTTGTTAACATGTAAACAAACCTCGACTACCCAGTTGTTAACATGTAAACAAACCTCGACTACCCTGCTGTTATGATGTAAATAAACCTCCTGTTAACATGTAAATAAACCTAGACTACCCAGTTCAGTTGTTAAAATGTAAACAAACCTCGACTACCCAGTTGTTAACATGTAAACAAACCTAGACTACCCAGTTGTTAACATGTAAATAAACCTCGACTACCCAGCTGTTAACATGTACATAAACCTCGACCACCCAGCTGTTAACATGTAAATAAACCTCGACTACCTTGTTAACATGTAAATAAACCTCGACTACCTTGTTAATATGTAAATAAGCCTCGACTACCCAGTTGTTAACATGTAAATAAACTTCGACTACCCAGCTGTTAACATGTAAATGAACCTCGACTACCCAGTTGTTAACAACTGGGTAGTCTAGGTTTCTTTACATGTTAACATGTAAATAAACCTCGACTACCCAGATGTAAACATGTAAATAAACTTCGACTACCCAGCTGTAAAAAAAAAACATAGACTACCCAGTTGTTAACATGTAAACAAACCTCGACTACCCAGTTGTTAACATGTAAATAAACCTCGACTACCCTGTTACTAAAATGTAAATAAACCTAGTCCAGTTGTGTTATATCCAAACTCACGTGACTCAGGGATGTTAACTGTAGTCACGTTTTGCCATAGGTTGCTGATTTTCGAACTTTTATTTTCAGTTCTGTTCACCGTATTTTATTCTAAATAGAAGGGTGTACACGTGGAACGTGTCTGACGGGGGAGTATCTATAGATAGGTTTAGGGGGAGAAGGGGTTAGGGGAAACTCGACTTGTAACTAATTTTATGTCACGTGTTTCATGGTAATGGAGCGAGGGTTATTGAATTGAATAAATCGTGACATAGGAAACTAGCACATTGAATATGCTGATGTAAAGGATCTGCGTGGTTTTATTGATTTGAATGGGTATTGGGTTATTTCTGCGATATCGGAAGTAAATTAAGAGGATACGGGATACCCTCAAATTGGTCAAAATATCAATTAATCAGTTTTTACTTATTATTTACAATAACGTTCTGAACATTTACTGAAAGTTTCATAATGACATCTTTTGTAGAAAAAAAGGCATTAAATATTTTCTGGATATTCCTATAAGTTAGAATGCGTATTTGTTTGCTTTCAACCTTTTTTTCCCCCTCTGTTTCGCGTTTTTCTATTCTTGTGTTTAATAAATCCCCAAGGCTTTTTTTCTAATTAAGTTAGAATTGTTAAATTTTTAACCTGGGTTCTTAGATATATGGTGCACAAAATAGTGCATGGAATAAGGTCTTCTATGTATAGTTATATTTTTTTTACAAAATGATGAATTCAATTTAAACAAACATTATTCAAAAATTTACTTCGATAAAATAACATTATGTCTTGAAACTATCTTGTCCCTAATTTCATAATGAAATTTGTAATAATTGTTGATGGATTTTTTCAATGCCTTTTCATATTTCTCTGGGAAAAGTAAAATATAACCAATAATATTGATTTCACTTTTCAAATTTTTTTTTCAATACCTTTTAACCTTTGATGGAAAACGTTAACTAAAACCAAAAATATTAATTTTCAATTATAACTGACATGTCACGATCCGAGTGTAAGGAACGAAACTTATTTTTGTTCTAATACACTTGCCACTATTTGGCAGCAGTTCTACACCCCACGTAATACTTTTTTTTTTTGTCTTGTTAGTCATGTTTTTTCTTTTGTGTCAGAAGGAAAGGTGTTTTGAGTTAGTTTCCTGCCCCGTTGTCTGTCTTGACTTCGGTGAAATGAAATCTGTGTCACCTTCAATTTGCTTTCTTTTCCTGAGTTGACTTCATTGGCAGACAGTTGAAAAAGATTGTCATCTTTGAAACACGGCGAAATGTTTCTTTACCACTTTACTTTGGCAATGTGATAATTTTTATAGTAATAAGAATAACTTTTATTAATATCAACCGAGAAAATACATGAAGGGAGTATCGCTTTTCTAAACCTAACGCGTTTGAGGTTCTGTTGGGAGGTTAACAATCCGAACAGTTCAAACCCAAGTAGGGTGGGGAAAAGACGCTCACGTCGTTTCGTAGAAAACCACACGCGGGGATGGGGAGATGAAAATGCCTTCGTGGCTCGCATTCTAGATAGACAAGGTATAGTGCGTCGAAAATTCAAACTATCCCAACCAAACCAAAATTTGACATTTTTAGGAGAATCGCCGCCCTTACACAACAACGAAATAAAAAGCTTTTGGTCCAACATCGAAACAAGAATCCTTATCTCTCGTTCTTTCACTCTTACAAATGTGAATGGAATTCCAAACATCCATGTAACGACAAAAACGATAAAAAAAACCTCCCCCTCTTCCCCCCAACAGACCATTCTTCTCTGGAATATATCTATTGCACCCCAAAGAATTATCACTACCCCAAAAAGAAAAAAAAAATCACCCCCCTAAATTCTTCGATAAGAATAGGCCGGATATATGCACTTATGTACTGCAGAGTTTCTCTTGTCATATTTATGTCTTTGTTGTTTTGGCCTAAGTATTGCTGTAGAAATTTAAGGGGGAATGGGTGGGCTGGATCGAGGGTCTCCAAACTCAAGTAGTAGTGAGGGAAAAAAAACAATTTTCTCTTCGCATTTCTCCGCCTATATTGAATATTTTTACAAACGTTTTTTTAAAAATGTAGATAACTTACAGGTCCCGACAATCTCACTTTTTGAAATTAGTTCGATTTTTTAAAATTTTGAATAAATAATTTAACAAAAACTATTCGAAGCAATTTGTTTTAAAAAGTGGAATTATAAAGACCTGTAAGTTATCTGCAATTGTTATTAAAAAAAAAAAAAAAAAAAAACGTCATAAACATTACATTTGAATAAAGTACGAACCTTAAAAAATTGAATAAAATACAGGCATTAAAATTGAATAAAATAAAAGCATTAAAATAGAATAAAATAAAGCATTAAAATTAAATAAAATACAAGCATTAATATTTAATAAAATAAAAGCATTAAAATTGAATGAAATAAAAGCATTAAAATGGAATGAAATTAAAGCATTAAAATTGAATAAAATAAAAGCATTGCAATTAAACAAAACATTAAAATTGAATAAAATACAAGCATTAAAATTGAATAAAGCACATACAATGAATTTACACTGAATTATGAGGTCGCTGATAAAATCTCTTTAATTTCGTAAGCTTGTCAATAAATAAATCACTGTTCACTGGGAGTTTGTTAACCATTTTAATAATTTTTTTATTATTGTTATCTTAATTAACTCCTCACTTCTACCTTCAGGTAAATTACAAAAAAAAAAAAAAAAAAATCCAAAATTAGCAAATTGTTCGATGTTCAATCAAACAATAAAACAACAAACAACGTCCAAAATAAAGAATAATTCCCTCATTTCAAAGCGGAAACCACGAGTACAAAAAAATCCCATCACTTTTTAATCCATTCCATGACTTCTCCTTTCATTCCAATGACGCCATTTCGCGTCGGGGTTGTATAACGGAGCAGGTAACCCGAACAGGTATGCCATGGAGTTATGAAGAGGAAGGAGATGGCGTCAGACAAAAACCCATGCAAAACTAGGTTTGCCAACTGAATCCAGCAATCGCTGTAGAGTAAGCCCAAATAAATGCTTTCGGCGAAGTAGGTAGGTTTGAATTATCGTCGCACTAGAGTTACACGAGGGCTATTGGCGACGGGCGCCATATTTTAGAATCACAGTCGAGTGACGAGCCGACACATGAGTAGGCACCCAACGCAACCGTTAAGGGCGACATCTTACGCAGCGTGGGGACTTTGAAAAGATATTTAACGTGATCTCCCTCTACAAGGGTTTTTTTCGTCGCACATTTTCGACTGCACGGGCCATTTATAGGTTGGCAGTTATTTTGGCGATGCCCGGACCCGAATCTGGGACCATTCGCATGCTAAGCCACTGCCTTACCGATTGGGCTCCCCTGCCGCCCCACAAAACAAGTTAGCACTTTGCGTACTTTTGTTAATCCTTTCAGTTCCGCTTTTTTATTCTAAAAATGTCAAGTTTGTGAAATGGATTCATTATGCATCCAGAATGAAAGGGTAAAAAACAGGGGGGGGGGGGGATGGGGGGGGGGGAAAGCTTAATTTCTTAACTAAAATTTTAATGATGAAAAATTGGAATCATAAGTTTTGAATAAATTATACCAGTTAAAATAAATTTTTAAACATCTAAGAATGCAAGCGAGTGTGTTTGTGTTGTCCTGAGTATTGTACATGCGGAGGACGTGCTCGCTAAATCTGTGGGTCCGAAAGTTCTGTGGTCGGTCATTGCGCAGTTTACCATGGGTGCAGGTCGTCTGGAGAAAATTGCCCCTCCCCTCCAGCGACATGCCTAAATTGAGGAGGTGGCGCCATCTCGGAGTAGAAGTCAGACATCCACCATCTCATGGGTGCTCAAAGCCTTGTGCCAACGAATGCTACTGCAACCCTCTTGCCTTCCAGGCTACGGCCTGGAGGCACACAACAACAACAACAACATTAAAACAAACATTATTTAATTCTTCAAAAGAAATGATTGATGATTCCAAATGGAATCATTGGCATGTGAAAGGGCTTAATAACCATTCTCCCCTATTTTTTTTAGTGTATTTAGCGCTTTTGCATTTTGATAGTGATTATTTTTTTTATGGGTGTCTCTGCCGTTGATAAATTTTAGGACTTAAGCACTTAAGTTAATCGTGTGATTTTCTAACCAATTCTAAACGTTTGAAAAACTTAAAAGAAAAGAAGTAATATGAGAATATTAGTTCTAAAAAAATCATTGGGTTATAAAATACACACGCGCCTATTGCCAGGTGATAATGGAAAATTTACTATTGAATTGAATATATTTTTGAACTAAGTGAGCGTTTTTTATGGGCTTACTTGGCGACTTTCACTTAGCTTCTCGCCAAACATATCCATCTTCTGAACTCTATGCTGTTATTTCGGCACTTTGCGTACAATGAACAGGAAATACGGGGAGTGAGTAAGAAAAGAATTAAATAAAAACTCGTTTGCTGTTTGAGGAGTCGTCTGCAGTGCACCCGCCCAGCCGGTGTAGTAAGAAAATAGAAAAAAAACGTGCTCGTTTTGTTGTTCTAAAGCTGAGCAACTTTTTTTGTCGGTAGGATTGCTTGGCGATGGTGAAGTGCGCCAAGGCGTGAGTAAAACGTGCCAATATCACTCTTAAAGTTGATTTCGTGCTGTCATCTATTGATTAAGATTGGAACTAATTTTAGTGTGTAATATTTTTTTCTTTGTACACAGAAAAACTAATGAAAAAGTGAATGTCTAATGAATTATTCTATAACTTGAACTACATGACTGTATGTGTTCTCAATATATTTTCATGAAGATTAAATGTTCTGTGTAGCTGTCGAATTCTGAGTGCACAAATCTCGCCGAAGCGGAATATCAGGTAACAGATTTTTTTTTCGCGACAAATTAATTAAAGATTACCACGTGGAAATATTCCTTACGGGGACAGTTGTAAATTTTTTGCTACTTTATCGCTTGTTCCTGCGATAGAGATAAGTGCCAAATTCTATAATATGTAAAAATTTGTTAACTTCTGTAAATTTTGATGCAAGTTTGCTAAGAGTGTACTTTTTACAAAACTTAAAAAAATTAATTATTTTATTGTAAGGACTACGTACAATAAAAAAAATTTATTATTTTATTGTAAGGACTTCGTACAACTTTTTATTTTTAAAAGCGAATCCTTTTTGCCATTATACTTTCACTTTATTTAACTTATACCGAAAAAAAAATTAGCCACACCCTCACCAAACCGTTTTTTCTAAATCCCGTTACCCTCTCACTGCAACCTTGACTTCCTAAGATGACGCGATTATGCGCGAACCTCCATTTTTCTCAATCATCCCCGCGAACGTCCATTTTGTTTTTTCTTTTGCAATCTGTGCTGTAATCATTTGTTCGCGGGTCAAATGGATAAGAGTGTTTTATAGTTGGATAACTCTGTTAATGCATTGTTGTCGAATTGGCGAGCGCTGGTTTTGGCGAAAAACGTTTATTTGGCGTCAGTGGAATTTATGAGTCCTTTTGATAAAATTAGTTCTAATTTAGAACTTGTATTTGTGTACCAAGTATTTGAGTATATTTAATGAATATAAATTTTGCATTTGTATAGAATATACGTTGAGTGCAATATTTACTACAGTTTGAGAGATATTTCGTTAAGACTGCAAACCATTTTTAAATTCAACTTTCCAGTATTTGAAACTATTTTAGTCGAAAAATGTCTTTTTGTCGTTTTCGGTATTAAAATCATGTGCTTAATAAGTCTTTTAAATGGACAAACCGTAACTTAACATTGAGTATTCAATTTTAAATATACCTAAAACTAAATACATCTTGCCGAATTTATTTTTGTTGAGAATTTAGAATTCAGTTTAAATTCGACGTCTTTTTATTACTAATTTCTTTTTATTACTAATTTTACTTCGATCCAGTTTAATTCCATTGAAATGTTAGATCTCTTTTTTGCAAACCAGAATACAGACAAAAAAAAATATTTAGATTAAAAAAAAAAAATGTATGAAATAAATGTCGATTCAATTTATTTCTTTAGGAGCAGATTGAACCAAAGTTAGCGTTAAGAATCAATCAAACTTGCTACAAAATTTTTAAAGTATAAACTTGTTTTAAAATGAAACTTGAAAGTATCAGTTTTGGAATGGGAATGTTTCATATGATGTAAACGCTAATGTTTTCATTTTTTCTCCGCACTGCGATTTCACTCCCAAAATAACCAGATGAAAAGAAACTTTTTATTTCTGTACAAGCTTTCTTTTGACAAATGTTTTTGACAACCAACAGCACAGCAAAAACTTGGCCTTTAAATTATTTATTAAGTAAAATATTCTTAGAAAAACTCATTTTCGAATACCAAAACAAAACTCCAGACAGCAATTGAAAACAAACAGTTGGAGCTGTTGCTATCTAATTATAACCAATTAGAATAACTAATTTAGTTACGTGCATAAAAGTGATATATCTGCCTTCTGAAACCTTACAATTCGTTGCCACCCCCGACTGAGGGGATCTTGTTTCCCTGTTCCGGTTCGGAAATGTTGCTATTTCCGGCCCACCTGCACACCTGGGTTTCGGTTACAGTTTACTTTTTTAAACGTGTTTCGAAACAATGACCCAACAGGATAGATATTTAATGTCTCTTAGAACTTAAAAAAATTTTCAGTTTTTTAAAAATTGTTATATTGGAAGAAAGTGATTTAATTAATAAAGAAAGCCATAGTATAGTTCATCGACATATGGTGATACTGTTAAAAAAATAAGATGAAAATAGTATCTAAAAAGTATATATTCCGATATTTTCCCTTCAAATAAGTGTTGTTTTTCCATTATAATTATGCATTTTTCCTCGATTATAAGCGTCACCTGACTGTGGTTCTAAAATACGATGCCCGTCGCCAATAGCCCTCGTGTAGCTCTAGTGCGACAATAATTCATACCAAACCCAAACCCTCTATTATAAGACATAAGTTTTAAAGAAATATCTTAATAGTCATAGATTTCAAAAATACTGTGCGAGATTTATGCAGTTGACCACCCACCTTGTCGTTGTAACTTTGCATCGAATGGTCATTCTATCATAAGATCAACAATAACAATGGTAAAATTAAATAGTTGCTACATTTTATAGATTAAGATTTAATTTATAATCGTATTGTTTTGTTTGACACAACAGACATTTCTGTAAGGGGCAGTTGTTATTTTCCTATCTTTATAATAAAGGAATAAAATCGATACATCAATGGTCAACAATACATTGTTTTTTACATCTCATTTTTGTGTGTTTTGTTGTAAATTGCATTGTTACTTTTTGGATGGCATTAATAGCTTTTGTAATTCTTTGCGTTTTCAGTATTGTAGCACTACCAAAAATTTTAACAATGTCACGATTGAAGCTTAGAATTATTGTTATAGGGTAGTCTAACCAGTGAAGGAACAATTAAGCACAATTTGTTTTAAGAAAATTCATACATTTAAAGAAAATATAGCTTGTGGGTTTGTGACAATGTGAACTCATCTGTCATTACATGTAAATTATAAAAAAAAAGGGTGACTTTATATTGCATTGCTTTGGGTCTTTTTTTTTTTGGGGGGGGGGGAGGGGGTCCAAATAAAAAGTGGTATAAAAGACAAATGAATGAACAGTACTTCTACCAGTGATTGAACACATAAATATACAGTCAATAAACATGTTGGATTTTAATTGATGACCAGGACAACCCATCAGTTGTCATATAGCTTCCTACTAGATAGGATGAAGTCAGTGTTGCCAATCCATCCATTGGAATGATTTTCAATTCTTATTTGGTAAATATAATTTTAAAAAATGTTCATTCACTGAGGCCTGTTCACTCACTGGTCAGTCTACCCTAGTATTATTAAAATCAGTTTGTCCGTCAAGCGTGTCAGTTCGTCTGCCAAGAATGTCGAGTTGATCCCCAAGAATGTCGAGTAGTCGTCAATAATGCAAAATTAATCGGCAAGAATGCCAAATTGGTCGGCAAGAATGCCAAATTGGTCGCCAATAATTCCAAATTGGTTGCCAATAATGCCAAATTAGTCATCTTTATTGCCAATGTGATCGCCAATAGTGCCAATGTGATCGCCAATAGTGCCAATGTGATCGCCAATAATGCCAATGTGATCGCCAATAATGCCAATGTGATCGCCAATAATGCCAATGTGATCGCCAATTCCGCCAATTTCATCGCTAATGAAACCAAATGGATCGCCAATAACGCCAATTTGATCGCCAATAACGCCAATTTGATCGCTAATGAAACCAAATTGATCGCCAATAATGCCAAATTGATCGCCAATAATACCAATTTGATCGCCAACAATGCCAAATTACTCGCCAAAGTACTCCAAACTGCATTTCACCCCTTCATTTTTTCATTTTCGCAGGCGTGGACGGCAATGCCGGCGACGGCGGCAGCACCAGCAACTTGAAGCTGGGCCTGCAGCTGGCGCTGAAGGAGCGCGACTCGGTCCTGCGGGAGAACGCTTCAGCCCTCAAGCAGTGGAGCGAGATGAAGAGCGAGCGGGACAAAGCGCTGGCGGACCTGCACTCGCTCAACTCGTCCCCGAAGATCTCGTCGGACAGGTAATTTATTGGTTTTATTTTATTAGTGTAATCTTTTATTTTCAATTTCACCTAGAAGATGGCAGCACCATAAATCAATCCCTTGTTGAAAATTTGTATTTGGAAACGTTTTCAGTAGATGGCAGCACCAAAACGCATTTTCTTGTATATGTTACTACTGTTTATTATACATATACACACAGCAACATATATATACAAACTTAAACAAAAACGTTGGGATGGCTTTCAATAAAAGGCACGAGTCGAATACTCAAGAAAACAACTTAAGGGTTAACCGGCTAATAACAATTCATAATCACGCTTTATACTATATTATAAGTCTAACACTTACAGCTTAATTTTCCTAAACCTTTACTCATTTCGTTTTAATGCATAATGTTAATTGTTTTAATTGTTTTTCAAAACAACAAAAAGTTAATTGTAATGGTTGTAATTGTGAGTTACAATTGACATGCGCCAATCGACTAATTTAATAGCAAGGTGCAATTCAAAATTCAATTGCGACTAATCTAATTGTAATTAATTTAATTGCAATTACTTTTTTTAGTCAATTAACAAGATAATTGACAATTGATTAATACCCAACACTGTCCCCAAATATGTACAACCGTCGCCAAACATTTCCAATGGCAAAATTTAACTGTGTATACTGTGCTCCCTTAACTGTGTTTACTATGTTTTGTCTAAAAAGATTCATATGGCTGGAGAGTCCAGTCGGTTAGGCATTCGCAAGGTTCCAGGTCAGGGGATTTTATTGCAAGAGTGGTGCAATTTTACTGCTCTATTTTTGAATATTAATAAATAATTATGGAAGAAGCTCATAAAGTATTACATTTTTTTGTATTAATACTTGGTCAACGGGCGCTGGGGAGCCCATTCGGTTAGACACTCGCCTAGCATGCGAAAGGTCCCAGGTTCGGGTCCGGGCATCGTTAAAATAACTGCCGATCTGTAAACGGCCCGTGCTGCCTAAAATGTCCGTCGAATAATGCTTCGTGTGGTGGGGCTTCACGTTAAATATCGTTCCAAGTCCTAACGCTGCTTACGATGTCGCCCTTAACGGTTACGTTGGGGGCCTACTCAGGTGTCGGCTCGTCACTTGAGTGTGGTTCTAAAATGCCAATATCCCTCATGTAGCTCTAGTGTGACGATATTTCAAACTAAAACTAAAATGATTTCGTTTTGCGAGATTTGCTCACGCAAAATGAAGATGAAGTGCCGATTTTTTTTCACGTGAAGTCGCTGAAAATGCTTGAATTTCTTACTTCAAAAAATGAGTATCTTCTGTTAAATTTAAACATTGTTTCTTTTCAGGGACTCCGCGTCTAATCACGTCTCAGAGAACGGCGAGTCCAACGGCGCAGCCTGCAACACCAAGTGTTTTTCGGAAGCATTCACGGACCCCGTAGAAGAAACGGTGAGTCCCATTTGCCTTCCTCCTCAACTAGTGATAGATTGTAGTGATTGCATTGTTCGTACGTCTCCTGAAAAACTCCTGAATTTCATTTTTTTTCCTCCTGAGGGCCCTTGTAACTCGTAAAATGTGTGTCTCTCCTCCTGATATCCCCCCCCCCCCCACTACTGAAAAATTACGGATGTCTCCTGAAATTCCTGGAAAAACTCCCGAATTTCAATTTTTTTCTTCTAAGGGCCCTTGTAACTCCTAAAATTTGTCTCATCTCCTGATATCCCCCCCCCACTAAAAAAATTGACGTCACGAATAGTTTTTTTTTTAAACACCGTTTTTCTCCTTTACTTTATTCAGAATAAGTCTACTGCACATGCACAGTCGAAAAGTTGTTTTCATATCGTGATACTAGTTAATGTCTAAGAATTCACAGCACAACTCTTTTAGAAGATTTTTTTCTTCTGTTAAATAATTTGAAGTGCAGTGAAGTCACTAGACTAATACAATAATAAACGTATTCAATTTAATTCCCCATTGGTTCCTGAATTTACATTGTTGCACTCCTAAAAAAACTCCTTAGAAACTCCTGATTTTGTCTAACATAGATAGAGAATGAACCATGTGAATGAAATTAGCATCTAATTTCAGCATTTTTCTAATTTTTTCATTTCTAATTTTTTCATTTTTTTAATAAAAATAAAATTCTTGAAAAAAATATTTATTTTTGCGTAATAATTCAATTGGATTGTTGTAATAGCACAAAAGAGTTATTTTGATGGTTCGTTATATATGTATGAAGAAAGATGCATACATAATTCTAACTTTGCAAAAAGAATATGAAAAGTTTCGCTTTTATTTTTAAGGCATCAGTTTTATTAATTTATTTTCCAAGCCGTAAATTTGTTGCTACAAAAATATGTTTGTTAAAAAATCTATCAGTATACTTCGAACTTCAAAAAAAAAAAAAAAAAAAAAAAAAATCGCAAACGATAAAGATTAATTATTAAATCCGCAAAAGATAAAGAAAATAGTTAATTTTGGAATAACTACTAGCTAAAGGCGCTGTTTGGCGATTTTCTTTCTGTGATTTATAAATTGATTGTTTCCTGTTTAGCACAAATTATTCTGTGGAAGCGGTTTAAGTGACAGATTCTGTAACAAACAGGAAACAAAGAGGTGGTATGTTTTGCTGCTAAAATTCTCTTTTTTTCTGTTACGGTTTGCTGCTCCACCGAATTGATTGGCACTTATAAAATTTCCAACCTTGCTTGATTTTGCTTTGTAATATTCTGTTTTTTTTTTAAACTACCACAGAGTTATGATTCTCGTTACAATTGAAGACGTCATGTAGGATTATAACCCTGAGGACTTTTCCGCTTTTCCCTTCAATCTGGCCGATTAAACCAATTCAAAGGGTAGCGAATGACCGTGGCATCTAGTGATTGGACGTCTTGTGATTGGAATAACGCTGATTGATTACCAAGGGGGCAGTGTGTGGGGGGGGGGGGGGAGGGAGGGAGGTATTACGAAAGGGAAGGGTTGTATTTCTGTAATTGCTTCGCCCAGTTCAGGCTGTACCTTCATAGTGATTGCAAGAAGAGCACGAGGAAAAACAAAGCGGCTTTCAAGGCTGACATTTCATAAGTTAACTTTTAACTGGACGATAACAGAGTTTCAGGATAGAAATGACGAATTTTCGGGATTTTGGATCACAGGAGATAATTTTGTTATGCGATGAATTTAATTGTAATTAATTTATTGCATTTTTTAAGTCACTTAACAAGATAACTGACAAACAAATTGATTGATGCACAACACTTCTAGACATTATCATCACTTGACCGTGGCTCAAAGTGATTCAAAGTTTATCCCCGTATGCTGCTCTAGTACTACTTTACTTTTACCGTGACAAGGATTAAACTAATCTGTGGGGGAATGCTGTCGAATATTGGATGCTGATTGATTGCTCCCATTAGGAATTAGGAGAGGAAAGGGTTGTTTCTGTGATTGCCCTTTCGGCCAATTTGGCAGCATTAGTTTCTACAATCGGCACTCTGTATGTCTGGCGATGTAAGGGTCAAAGTATTTAAACTAAGTTTCGGTACGCTAAGAAAATGTAACACGAAACCAAATATTGGAGTCGGTTTCAAAGGCTGGAATATAAAGAAAACCGCATGTAATTTTTGCACATTTCTCTTTTTCATAAATTTAAAAGTAAGGGAATTTTTTTTATCTTTGCAAGTACCGTTTTTCAGGGATTTCAGCGCAAAGTAAAAACTTGAAAGCTCATTTTCTCGTGTTCACCTTTTTGTCACTTAAGCACGTTCTTCCACTTCAATTCTCTTATATTTATAGAGTAGTATTAAACTGGGGGGTAATTGACGACTGTGTCAATACTCGAGTAACTTAATTTAAATTGTTCAGGCCTGTGGTCTTCATTTGTCCTGTATTTTGTTTATTATTTTGTTTCTTTATAAACTTAAGTACAAAGTTTAGTTTCCGGTGGCAAATGGGGCTGGGGGAGCTCAGTCGGTTAGGTATCCGCCTAGCATGCGAAAGGTCCCAGGTCCGGGCATCGCCAAAATAACTGCTGACCTATAAACGGCCCGTGCAGCCAAAAATATCCAATGAATAATACCCTCCAAACTACCAACGCTGCATACGATGTCGCCCTTAACGGTTGCGTTGGGTGCCTATTGAGGTGTCAGCTCGTCACTTGACTGTGGTTCTAAATAACAACGCCCGTTACCAATTGTCCACGTGTAGCTCTAGTGCGACGATGATTCAACTAAACTAAACTTCGCATTGCAAATATTCTTGTAAAACGTCAGAAACCGGAACAACCAATGCAAAATGGAAGCAACAAGAATGAAAACTGTAGAAGTACGTCACCTCTAAAACATCTCCACAGTTTAAATTTTTTTTCAAGGCACTAAAACGTCCTAATTCCCCACCATATATTTAAAACCCCATTTGGCCGGCTAAACTATTTCCCCTCCTTTTGAAACAAAGTTAGTATTTCCATAAATATTCCGCTGACATTCTAATAAGCGACAACTTCCAAACCGTTTTATGGTTTTCGGAATAAACAGCAACTTTACCCGGGTTGTCCATAGTTTAGCATACGTGCCGAGATATTTTCCCCCGTAAAGGGCTCTCCGTAAAATTTACGGCCTCGGAGATCGTAAAAATTCCGTAAAAGAAAACTAGAAAGAGAATCTTAGCCGAAGGAAGAATCGAGTAAACTTTCATTTGTTCATCGAGTTAAATAATAGTTTTTTTTTTTAAACTTCTTCTTGGATCGGGATTATTTCATTCGATTCTTTTTTTTTTATTGAAGTAATTGAGGTGACAATTTTTGGGTTGACTGGTTTTCTGTTAAAAGGAGTTGTAATATAAAACGCTGAAAAGTTACTTTTGATAAAAACTTAATTGTCTTTAAAATAACACACTGGTACTATCAACTTAAAACAAAACATTAAGGTTTGTCCACTTCTCAAAGCTTCATGTGATTTTAAAGTATTTGGTGATAAAAATTGCCCTGAATGTGTTTAAGTATGATTTTTTTCTGTACTTGTTTTTTTTATTTCAACGTATATCGTAATTTTATTTTGTGTAATATTAGAACCAACCTATAAGATGACCTGATATGGGCACTGTAGGCTTGTGGTCTCAATGGTGTTTTGCCACTAAGTTAAGTTTTTTAATGCATGGTTCATGCCCAGGTGTAAATCTTTACAGTGAACTGACAGACTTTCAGCTCGCGTTACAACATTTCATGACCTCATAAAGGTATCAGTTACAACCATTCGTTATAATTGATTGTTTCCTTTGGTACAGGCTGTGCCAGGATCGGCTTTGACTTTTGATCACCAAACTGCATTTCGTAACTAGTTTGTGAATAATCGCAGTTCAACTTTCGCAGTTTGAATATATATTGTACTTCTGTTAGTATCTTTATTGGGTGAAGATGTAGTGTTACTTAGAATGGATTAGGATGAGGAGGATTGTCGTTTCCATGGATTGCTTTGTATTGTTCGGTGTTTTGTGTGCTTGGATTGTTTCGATATCTTTGAAGGAACGACAACCAATTCGACAACCAAACCGATGAATAGAGTGAATGCTAAAAGAACGTATCCGGAGGACTAATTTTATGTTAAAAAATCGCTAATTGGCAATCAGAAATTCCGAACGAATAAAAACAAACGAATTCTGTGTTTTAAAATACAAAGTCAGTGTTAAACTCATATTTTGTGTTACAAAAACGAACGAATTCTGAATAAAAACGAACGAATTCTGAACGAAAACGAATAAAAACGAACGAATTCTGAACGAAAACGAATAAAAACGAACGAATTCTGAACGAAAACTAATGAAAACGAACGAATTCTGAACGAAAACGAATAAAAACGAACGAATTCTGTACACTATTTTTCTATTGAAAGTACTACAAAGTCAGTCCAAAAACCTGCAAATTTGGCGTTAAAAAACAACGAATTCTTAAACACGATTTTTTCTATTGAAATTGCTACAAAGTCAGTGCTAAAACCTACGAATTTGGTGTTAAATTAACAGCGAATTCTGTGTTAAAACTCGCTTCGTAAATCCGCCATCCTGTTTCGCAAGAGACAACTCCTGAGCCGGGCCAAGCGGACCGAGATAGCCCAGTGGGTGACGTCTATGGCCCGGCCCAAGACGACGAAGGTCGCCTCGTCCTCCAAGTCCAAAAAGACGAGGGGACGAGGGAAGGACGAGTCGGACGATGAGCGGAAGAGACGAAAAAGGCGAGAGAAGAGAAGCCGGGAGAGGAGGGTGTACGAGAAGCTGAAGGATTTGAAGGTATTGTTTGATTTTCGCTGTTTACATTCTTAAAACAAAAGAGTGAATTCCACTCCAGTTGGAGAAGTGCATTTTCGACACTGGAAAGGAGTGAATATTATCTCAGACTGAGTTAAAATCACTCGTTAAGAGTGATCCTGTCGGAGGTTTAACACACAAAGGATCCACTCCAAAAGGAGAAGTGCATTTTCCAGTCTGGAGGAGTGAAATTCACTCAGACTGAGTTAAATTAGGAGTGTTTGTTTTAAGAGTGTAGTAATCGAATATGGTTCCGTTTCCGAAAGATCATACCACGCTCAACGAATGATATACAATGACAATAGTACGATGGTATTAAACATGATGAAAAGTGCCAATTTAAAAATGTGATGAGATGTTACAAATCTGACGGCTTTTGAACTGGGTATGATTCATACATCGAAAATAGTTCGGTGATGGTTAGTCGAGTCTGTAAAGCGCTTGCCTTTGATGCGAAAGGCCCCAAGTTCGGGTCTGGCCATTTATAAAATAACTGCCCACCTATAAAGAGTCTGTGCAGCCAACAATTCCGACCCATAATAACCCGTGTAGAAAAAGTGCATATTAACCTTTTCAGTCCCAATGAGCAATTTGGCATCACCATTTTAGAATTTCTGATCGTCTATAGCCATTTATGATATCCAAAAGCACATCATTCGATTCGTCAAACTTTTTTCAAAAAGAAAATATTTTTTATTGTTCCCAATAGATGTTAGCCCTGTTATGTAATTGTGGTTTTTTTTTTTAAATTATGATCAGAAACATGATGATGCCAAATGGCATAACTTTGACTGAATTTGTTAATTTGTCACGCCAAAGCTTATCTTAACTATTCTTCTCAAGTTTTAATTGGGCTGGGGAGCCCAGTCGGTTAAGCACTCGCTTAGCATGCGGAAGGTCCCAGGTTCGGGTCCGGGCATCGCCAAAATAGCTGCCAACCTATAAACGGCCCGTGCAGCCAAAAATGTCCGACGAATAATACCCCGTGTAAGGGAGTGCACGTTAAATATCCTTCAAAGTCCTAACGCTGCGTACGATGTCGCCCTTAACGGTTGCGTTGGGTGCCTATTCAGGTGTTGGCTCTTCATCTGACTGTGGTTCTAAAATAAGACGAACGTCGCCAATAGCCCTCGTGTAGCTCTAGTGCGACGATAATTCAAACCTAACCTAAATCAAGTTTTAATTACACATTTCTAACAAAGCCTAATTTGTGTTTACATGCGTTAATTGAGAACAATAAAAAAAATCCTGCCCATATGCTTCTTTTCCATACAATTACTTCTTTTACTAACATCCTATACGGCCATTTCATTAACTTTGTACTATCTACCTATCCCTAGCATAGTAGAAAGGGAATTGTAGGTACTGGATAGTGTTAAGAAGGAGATGGCTTGGCGAGAGTAGAAAAGAGTAAAGCCACAAAGTCGCCAAGTAACAATAATAAGCCCACACAAACCGTTCACTAAATGTTCGCTCAAAGTTAAAAGCATCATTTTTATTCTTTAAAAGGCGTTGTTTAAAAAATCAATAAATGACTGTTTTCGCAGTTGAAGGCTGTACCACAAGATCTTAACTTAAACTTGTACAAGATAGTAATTTCAATTTCTTACACAGGTAGGAAAAACACGTTATAATTGTTGTTTTGTTAGATAGTCAAAAAGTCGCCAAGTCGATGTAGTGAGCTTGTACAAACTGCACTGTTTGGCCTATGCAGCCAATTAAATATCCGACGAATTCCCCGTGTAGAGAAGTTCACGTTAAATATGCTTCAAAGTACCAACGCACAATTTACGACGTCGCCTTTAACGGTTGCGTTGGTTGCCTTCTCAGGTGTCGGCTCGTCACTGTGGCTCTAAATAACGACGCCTTTCACCAATTGCCCTCGAGCAGCTCTAGTGCGACGATATCGTCACTTAAATTCTCACATGTGCTATCTTTCTTTGCACAACGGATCAGATTGACTGTATGGTAACCCTTGGCGCGATTTTTTTCAGATTTAGCGATAATTTTTTCCCCGGCAACTTATCTGACTACGACTGATGATTCGAATTCTTTGACTTCGCTACGTTTTCCGGCAGCCCTATCCGACCATTACTTATTAGCGCAGTATAGAGAGCGTGATGTCAAATTTCGCAAGAATACGGACTTTTGGCGCGAAGTCCGCCAAGGGTTACCGTACAGTAAATCTGATCCGTTGTGCAAAGAGAGATAGCACATGTAGGAACTTAAGTGACGATATATTGAACTTACTTAACCAATTTAGAATCGCGCCAAATAATTCGCCGAACACCTTTATTTGGGCCTACTCCGAAGCGATAGGCCTCACATGGCAAACTTGTTTTTGTATTGGATTTCGCCAGGGCAGCATTTCCACCTTCTTACCTCTATAAGGTACTGTTATCTACGCTCGCAATACCTTTGGCTGGTTACGCCGAATTGCCCCGTGCGAAATTAGCAACATCTGGGAAATTTCTCTGGGACACTAATACGTAGTGTCACTTGTTTTTGGTTAGATGGTTGTAACTCTCTCCATATAAAAAGGTTTGGTGTTTTTGTTTGGAATAAATCATCTTTGTTTTTCCAATGTATATGTAACTGAAAGTGAAAGAAAGATATTTAAGCTTAAAATGTGTTGCATTAACTAATTATTATAGACTTTTAAAGTTTTCTTTTTTTTGAGTGGAATAGGCAGTCCCATACCCTCTTAAGACCCGAGCAAAATCCTACAAGTATTTTTTTAAACTAAACATACTTTTCATACAAATGTATGCCAAAAAGTATGTTTCGCAAAGTAATTAAAAACAAATTATGTTTAATGGTCATTGAAAACCACGCCTTAAGCTCTAAAAATACACATTTTTTGTGCTATACACTCTTAAACAAAAGAGTGAAATCCACTCCTGTAGGAGAAGTGAATTTTCGACACTGGAAAGGAGTGAATATTCACTCAGACTGAGTTAAAATCACTCGTTTGGAGTGATCCTGTCGGAGGATTACCACACAAGGGATCCACTCCTGTAGGAGAAGTGCATTTTCGGCACCGGAGGCGTGAAAATTAACTCAGACTGAGTTAAAATCGCTCGTTAATTTTAAGAGTGTACATGGCAAAGGCCCCAAAAGGCCATATCACTTATTTGTATAATTATCGAATTATTTTATCATTGTTTTTAATGGAAAATGGATTTAAAATTAACTACTAAAAGAACTTTTTGAAAAGTTGGGAAAAAAAATTTAAATATTTTTTTTTAAAGAACTAATATCGTATCAACCCTCGTTCAGCTTCATTTTTTAAAATAAATAAATGACTATTACCTGTAATCAAAGGCTGAAAACTGATATTTGGATCTTCTATCGGGCCATGTCATTTCGGAACTAATTAACGTGTTAATTGTTTGTGGGGCGATTTTAAAAAATGTCCCCAAAAGGGGACGCCAGGTTGCAAGAGATTAACCCTCTAATGCATACTGTTACCGTTTGGTAACAAGTAACATATTCCACTTTGTTCTATTAAATTAGAGCTCCTCCTAGACAAATTTGTGATTTTTTCATCTATTACATTTCATTTTAAAGTTTTAGTTACTAATAATCCTCATAGATGACAGTAGTAAAAGTGTGTTCAAAATTAAAGAGTGAGGGTATTAACTTTTGGGAAGTTGCGTTTTGGCAGTATTCAAAGAATAATAATATTAGTACTAAATACTAATAAATTGTTTTGAAAAATTAATCACAGTTAAATAGGGTTATTTTGAAATAATTTTAGTAGTTTTCTAGTCTTTTTTTTTTTTTATCAAAATTGGAATTTTGCAGTTGGTTTTTGTCATGGAAACTTTTTTAAAAATTGAAATTATTTAAATTCTAATGCAGTTAATTTTTTTTTAGTATTTTTCCCATAATGTGTGAGTATTAAAGATGAAAAAAAGTTTATATACTAACAATTTTGCTCTGCCAAGTTAATTTACTGATTCATCCCTCTATATTATAATTTATTAATTCTAATCTCGGCTACTGCAGGGGACCACTATCTTTTGATTACTCGCGAGACTTAACAAGCGGACCAATTAATTATTTAGCGGCCTCGCAACTTGCCGTCGTTACTTATTTAAGGAAACTGTATTTCACGTTTATTGGGTTTGACAAGACGTCTCAATTTGGGTGATTGAGCGTTGCTGAACCCTAAATCGGAGGAAAATATGAGTGTCCCAAGTCACGTGGGTTGGCGCAACGATTTGCTTTTCTGAACTGAAACTAAAAAAAAAAAAAATATTTTGTTTACATGAAGTGGGACTGTCCGTCTCATAGAGCTAATGCATTAGTTTTGAAATCACAACCATGGCAAAAGAATAGCTTTGCCATGTTATCCCATTTTCACCAGGTATGGGAATCATCACAACACTATTTTAAAATGGAATTGAAAATAAAAAAATAAAATTCGGTTATTTAATTATTAATAGATAAAGTTCTAAAGTGGTGTGGCTACCTGCATATACAGCAGATGGCGACACCCATATTAGAACTTTGTCAATAATTAAATAACCGAATGTTATTTTTTTTAGCATTTTAAAACTTCACAAATATATAAATAACTTGATAAAATTTCATCGAAAAGAAAAATTCATACGAAAATGTCGATTGTTATGCCTGGCGAAAAAGGGCCAACATGGCAAAACAATACTTCTGCGGAAGTTGTGATTCCGAAACTAATGCATTAGCTCTAAAGGTCTGACAGTCCCTCTGAAAGCACGTTTTTTCTGTCACACACATTCTAGTTATGCTTGGACCCTATATTTAACTCTAGGACGATGACTACCTAACTAACGGTCACGAAAATGGAGAGTGCAGAGTGGAATTTTAACTTAGACTTTGGTACCGGTAAAAAATACGAATGCTTGTGTATTATCCCGTCAACCATTTTCGCCAAACCCAGTACTATCGCCAAATACGATATAAAAGGACAATTTATAATAAATATAAAAATGTATATAAATCTGTAAGACAACGTAAAAATAAAATACGTATAACAATTCTGCAAAAATTTAAACTATAATAGAATTATTAATCGACCATAATTTAACTTTTTTTTCAGGGAAAAACTAGCGCCAAACGTGAAAAATAGCGCCAAAGAATTTGGCAAGCGGGTCTCGACGATATCAAAATGTTTCAATTTAATTATATATAAGTGTATCGATGGATATTTAGTAGTTGTATTTGCATTTAAAACTCAATGCATATAACTGAAAATAAATTTAAAAAAAAAAACATTAACATTGTTTATGCGCCAAAGGCAGCAATAAACCCCTAAACACGAAACCTTTAACGCCAATTCAACGATTCATGTAGGAGCTGTTTCTTTGTAACGTTATATCCTCGTTCTATTTATTCAGGTCGATTTGTTTGACTTAACGACACGCCATGATTCTGTCGTTTTAGTGTTCGTCTGTCTATTACTGAGTGATTATTTTTAGACTTGATACATTATTCAGCGTATAATCACGTAAGAGTGCAATCTTGGCAAAACCTGAAACAGGAAAACTGAAGAAATTCTGCGAAAATTTTGTTTTAATAGAGTTACAAAATACTATCGTTCTATTGCTGAGAGCCGTGCTAACCATGCCTCTTATTTCAACCAATCGGTTAAGCATTAGTAGCTTTGACGAGTTGGCAAAAGATTCCTTTCGACGGCCGAGGCAATTATGTGCCAATTCAATGCCCTATAGGCCAATAAACACCACAATGGCACCCTAATTGGTTTCCACATCGCCAATTTTGTCCCTACTCTGCCTTGGCTATCTGACCCTAGACTGACGCATTTTGAAAATTAACTTTATTTGATGATGGCGACTGTACCTGCATTAGATGTTCCCGTGTTACTACGGTTAAGTCTGATGCTGTGGTTGCCATTTCTATTCTGATTTTACCATTTTCTACAGTCGTATGAAGGCTCTAATATGACGTTAATTCAAATGAACTCAGACTTGTCAACTTTATTTGATGGCGACCGTACCTGCATTAGATGTTTCCGTGTTACTACGGTTAAGTCTGATGCTGTGGTTGCCATTTCTATTCTAAATTATTTCATTTTCTAAAGTCGTATGAAAGCTCTAATATGACGGTAATTCAATTGAACTCAGACTTGGCGCATTTTGAAAATGTCAACCTTTATTTGACGGCGACCGTACCTGCATTAGATGTTCCCGTGCTACTACGGTTAAGTCTGATGCTGTGGTTGCCATTTCTATTCTAAAGTATGGCATTTTCTAAAGTCGTATAGCCCGTGTCAGACGTGATCTAGAACCGAAGGTTCACCGTCATAGACCGCGTATACACGTATACGTCTGACACCCCAGAACCTGTGAAGACCGTGGAATGGAGGTCTTTTTGGTGGATATGACGGTCCAGGACCGTCGTATCCATTCGGAGTCGGTAAACTTCAAAGGAAACCTACACTACGCGGTCTTTTCGTGGCAGAAACGCATTTTTTTTTCGGTTTCAGAAACAGTTAAGGGTTGTTGGTTGGGGTAATTTCAAGACAGTGAAACTTTTAGAAACTTTTTTACAAGTTAATAGACGGCTTTTTTTAATAGCCTTTTTTTCGGTGTAAATTGTATTAAAAAAAGTTTAAATAATCTCAGATATTAACGATAGATGCTTTGGTAAATACTAGCATAGAAAATTAATATATTATATAGATACTCCCCCCTCTATAAAAAAAAAACCCTCAAAGGACCCTCATATAGTTCCAAATATATGGGCATTAAAAGATAATTTCAATGAGCATGCAATCAGGTTACAAAAAAAAAAAAAAATACAGAAGCAAACTTATCCGCAAGCGACTGGACATATACAAATTCCAAACGGTTGTGCCGATTTCCAAACGTCCAAACGCAAAGCCACTTCCGGAGAAACTACCACCCAGTCTGACCCCCTACTGTTTTTTGTTGTTGTTTTTCTGAGAATCGCCACTCAAGCCTGAAAGTATCGTATTCCTAGTGGGGTTAATTTCAACTTTTCGACTCCCAAAAAAGTTTCAGTTAATGGGTCATTATAATTTAAAAAAAAAGTCCAAAGTTATACAATGCCCACTCTGTTAATGAAAATATTTTTTTAAAAATATTATTGGCAATTTTGAGTTTGAATTTTTTTATGGATAGCTTTGAAATTATTAGTCAATTTTTGAAAATTAACCATTTTACATAATATTTAGAACTAATTGTTATTGGAGAAATATTAAAATTATTGAATATAATTGCTTCAATTTCTGAAAAAAAATTGAATTCATAACAGATTTTTATTGACCGTTCCAGAAAAAATACTAAAAAACACTTTGACATATACAATGAAATTTTGAAAATGTATTATAAAAGGCAAATTTTGATGTAAATAACAAATAGAATACAGGGAAATACTCTGCTCATCTACTCCAAAAAACCCTACAAAAAGGCTAAAAAAACCTACGATTAACCATCACGTCTGACACCCCCGAACCTCTTAATGCAGGTTCTCTCCGAATTTCAGATTTCTCTTGTTTACTTAAGGAGACCGGGAACCGTCAGTTCTACATCACGTGTAACAGGGGCTATGAAGGCTCTAATGTGACGGGAATTCAATTGAACTCAGACTTGGCGCATTTTGAAAATGTCAACCTTTATTTGATGGCGACCGTACCTGCATTAGATGTTCCCGTGTTACTACGGTTAAGTCTGATGCTGTGGTTGCCATTTCTATTCTGATTTTAGCATTTTCTACAGTCGTATGAAGGCTCTAATATGACGGTAATTCAATTGAACTCAGACTTGACGCATTTTGAAAATGTCAACCTTTATTTGACGGCGACCGTACCTGCATTAGATGTTCCCGTGCTACTACAGTTAAGTCTGATGCTGTGGTTGCCATTTCTATCTTGATTGTTGCCTTTGCTGGGAGTCACAGTGGGTATTTTTCCATTTGGCGGGCAAACAGCAAATTTGCAATGGTAACATTTTACTGTGTATACTGTGTTTTGTCGCCAAATGTTCCGTTTGGCGTGATTTGTGCCGGCAGAAAGTACCTTTGCATATCGTCGATCAAATGTCAAAATCAGGCACGAATGTCCAAATTTTATGGATTGATAGTTTTTGTAAACTGTTTGCTTGCGGGATTCAGTTTTCCATCCTTACGTTTTGATGGTTTTGTCATATGACCGACGACATGAGATCTGATCTAATTATGTCGATAGAGTAGTGACAATCTTGGTGATCTGGCAGCCCACGTTCACTTAGGTCTTTATTCTGATGATCGTTTGTTTGCCTAGAAACCATTGATTTCAATTGCTTCTTGCAGTGAAAGGAAACGGTCGCCAACTCGCCAAAAAACTAAGCTTTGTCTCGATTCTTTAGTACGTTTTAGTATAAGTCGATCTAGAGCTGTTCCAACCGCGTGTCCTGACAAGCTATTACCATAGCAACTCTTATCGGGGAGGCAATGGATCGTTTCAATAATAAAGAGTAGCAAACTCGTACAGTAGACATTATTTATTAAAACATCTCCATCTTATTCACGTTTAGGACGACACATTTTTATGTCTACACATCACAGCATTTTAAGGAAGAAGAGTACAGTTACATCACAGGGACATTGCAACATACACAAGAGGGCGCTACAGTCTCGTAGGACGGGCTTATTAGTGAAAAGGTAAAAGGGGTAATATTGACTTACACCAATACTCCCCCGCAATGTTAACCCTTACTCTTTTCGAAAAAGTTCTTTACATCGTTCATGCCCAATAAACTGAGACATTTGTAGTGTTTGATGGCGGGTAACGCTTTTGTTAACACATCGGCTGCCATTTCCTCAGTGGGCACGTGGCTGATATCAATCTCTCCATTTTTGAGAGCGTCTCTAACAAAGTGATGGCGGATGTCTATGTGTTTTGTTCTTTTGTGAAATACAGGGTTTTCAGCAAGTTTGATTGCCCCCATGTTGTCGACTAAAATTTGAATCTTTTCCAACTTTTCAGGGAAAAGTTCGTTTAGAAGCCTTTTAAGGTATATGGCCTCCTTTGTCCCATCCGTTAAAGCCATGTACTCACTTTCTGTGGAGGAAAGGGCAACTGTGTTCTGTTTATGGCTATCATATGAAATCACAGCACCGGCCAGGACGAAGCAAAAACCAGTATAACTGCGCCTTGTAATTTCGCAGTTCCCAAAATCTGCGTCTGTGTATCCATACAATGGATCTTTTGTGTTTTTATAGATTAAACCAAAATATTTAGTATTTTTTAAATAACGTAAGACGCGCTTTGCTGCCGAAAAATGTGTTTTATCAAAACAAGTTAAGTATTGGCTTAATTTACTAATGGCATTTGCTATATCAGGCCGAGTTGACACGGCTAGATACATTAGGCCTCCGATTAACTCCCGGTACGGTAGTGTGCTTTCACAGTTTTTCGCCTTTTCCAATTTAACACTAATATCAACAGGAACACTAACTGGTTTTGCTTCTGACATGTTAAAACGTTCCAATAACTCATCTATGTATGTAGATTGGCTAATAGTTACAATACCTTTCTTTTGTTTGAAGTTAATTCCTAGGCAATATTTAGCCAGACCTGCATATTTCGCTTCTACATATTTACCTAAATGAGTTTTAAATCTGTTAAGCATAGAGGGGTTCTCAGATATTAACAACAAATCATCTACATATACGCAGATTACAGTTAAACCTTCATCATCATTAATGTAATAAACACATGGATCGGATTGTGATTGTTTTGCACCAAAGTCAGTCAATATATCATTTATCTTCACATTCCAGCATCTTCCTGCCTGCTTTAAACCATATAAAGACCTGTTTAACTTACATATAACATTTCCATTATTCATAGCACTTAACATATCTTTTGCCTTTCGGCATAGCACTTCGTCATTTTCAATTAAATATTTTAAACCAACATCAAAATACTTAGGTAATTTCATATAAACACTTTCATCTAAAATACCATTTAAATATGCACAAGTAATATCAAATTGATGTATATCAACATTTAACAATGAAGCAATTGAACAAAGTAATCTAATTGATGACATTCTTGCTACAGGGCTATATGTTTGATTCTGAAAATAATTAACACTTTCAATTTGAGAGAAACCTCGTGCTATTAATCTTGCCTTTGATTTTGAGATTCCATTTTCATTTAATTTATTTCTAAGAATAAAACGACTACCAACAATTTCGGTGTCTGACTCGTTTTCACCCGTGTTTTCCAATAAGTCAAAAGTATCATTTTTTAAGATTGATTTAACTTCATTAGCAATCGCCAAAATCCAAGATTCGGATTCTTTAGAATTTAATGCGTCTTTAATACAAATTTCGTCAACAAGAGAAGTTTCGGGTTCAATCGCATTGTAAATTTTACGTCCGCTACGTAATGTCTTAAAACTTTCGCGATATCGCTCCGAGTCAGCTGTCCCAGTGCCGTTTGGCAATAAACAATCGTCCTCGCTTTCCCCTTCATTCTCTTTCCCCTCTACCTCGAGAGAATCTGTTTCAATCCCGCGTGACGTCATTGAATCAGCTGTTTTCTTGATCTGGGCACTTTGCCAATTTCCCCCTGTCTCGTTCGGAAATTTTTTTTCGTTTGACTCAAGATTCTCTGGGAAGAAATGAAAGAGGTTTTCTGAAAGAGGGTTCTTTTGCTCGTTTGTTTCAACTTCGAGGTTTTGTTTACTTTCATTGAACTTAACCGAACGCGTTATTTCCACACGCTTCTCGTTAATAAGCCAAATTCTAAAAGCCTTCGTGTTTTCCGAGTAGCCAATTAATCTACCTTCCTTAGCTCGCGGTTCATATTTCTTTCTATTTTTGCAGTTATTCCAGACGAATGCTTTGCATCCAAACTTTTTAAGATACGATAAGTTTGGCGGTTTGCCAAAGAAGAGGGTGTACGGCGTTAGTCCGTCCAAGGTCTTACTCGGCAAACGATTTTTTACATAATTAGCTGTAGAAACGGCTTCACCCCAAAAAGAGGGCGGTAACCCAGATTCGATTAAATAACAACGAATTAAATTTCCCAAAGATAAATTGAGGCGTTCGCAAACAGAGTTTTGCTGTGGGGTATTTTTGACAGTTAATCTATGGATAATCCCACATTCTTTTAAGTAGTTATTAAATTCATTACTGGTATATTCTCCCCCATTATCTGTTTGGAAAATTTTCATTTTAGAACCCGTTTGATTTTCAAAGAAATTTTTCACTTCTTTAAATGCATTGAAAGCCTCAGATTTATGCTTTAAGAGCTTGACAACTGAATATCTACTATAATCATCAATAAACGTGATAAAATAAAAGTTCTTACCAAGGGATTCTACCTGAAATGGACCTACCACGTCGGAAAAAACCTTGTACCCCTTTATGGTAGATCTCTCACTTTTATGTGGAAATGGGGCTGCGGTTAGTTTGCCCTTCACACACGTTTCACACAAGTAATCCTGGGGTTTTATTTGTCCACATACGTCTATACCGAGAATGTTATCATTCTTTATCGCGTTTTCTAGGTACTTGAAGTTGAGGTGTCCTAGTCGCTCGTGCCATCTGATTATGTCAGCCTTTCTTTTGGTGTCGAGGGAGTCGCTTGCAAGTGACGTTGAGGGTGTGTCCAGTTCCTTGAGGGTGTAGAGGTTTCCTCTTCTTTCTCCTTCCAGCGTCTGTCCGGCAGGGTGGACAATGCTCGCTCCGTCTTTGGTGAAGGTGACAGTGAAGCCTTTATCGCATATTTTGGAGATGCTGAGTAGGTTGTTTCTCAACCCGGGGCAATAGAGCGTCTCGCTCACTTCAATTTCGGCTTCTTCTCCATCAATCAGGGTGGCGACTTTTGCTGTACCGATTCCATTTATTTGAGTGGTGGATTGGTCTGCCATCATCAGATTATTTTCTGTAGTCGGGGAGATCGACTCGAAAATCTTTCCATCAGGGCTTAGGTGTGATGAGCTGCCCGAATCGAGTATCCACAGCTTTTGGTCGTTCGAGTCCATGCGGTCTGTAGAGTAGGTCACTTCGGTGTGGAGTGACACGTGTTTATTCTTCACTCCGGAAGAAGACCGGCAGTCTACAGCTTTGTGACCGGGTTTAGCACACTTGTAGCAGATTATTTTCGTTGTGTCTCTTCCATTCTGGTATTGCTGCTGCTGTTGTGGCCACTTCTTTTTCTTAAAGGGTTTCCTGTTGCCATTATTCCATTTAGGCTTAGCGGCTCCGGTCGCCTCGTCGTGATGGGGGTTTCCATTTCTCGAGAGGTAAGCCTGTTCAGAAGTGGTTGGCGCTCCATCCTTTGAATTTCTGGCTTCGAATTCTTCTAGCAGCTTAACTTTGAGATCATCAGGCGACGGTAGTTTGTCCCTAGTTTCGATTGCGATGCGAAAATTTTCATAGTTCGCTGGGACGCTGTACAGCATCAGAATTGTCAATAAATCATCTGCGATCTTGACATCGAGTGCATTCAATTTATCCACGGTATCGGTAAAGTTATTCAAGTGTTCAGCCATGTTCTCGCCAGTCGTCATTTTCCTAAACAGAAGTTGCTTCAGCAGCGAAGCCTTTTTGGCGGGACCCTTCGATTCGTAGATCGACTCCAATTTAGTCCATACTTCGTGTGAAGTTATGCAATTTTTGATGTGGCATAGTTCACTTGGGCTCATTGCTAAAACTATGTCGGCCTTCGCCTTTCCGTCGGTGACTGTCCATTTTTCGGCGTCTACCTCCGGTTTCACTTCTGTTCCGTTCACGTAATTCCAATGGTCATTTTTGACGAGTATAGCTTCAATTTGTATTCTCCAGGTGGAATAGTTCGACTTATTCAGTTTCTCGATGCTGTTGGTTTGTGCCATATTCGTGAAAGTCCAGGTGCAAGTTCAAACGAAAAGTCCACGTGCTATCCTAATGGCTGCTGATACGGTCGGTTAGCTTGTTAGGCCTAACTTCTCTTTTGTAAGCCTAACCACGCTACTCTTTCAAAAAAAGGAAGTCCAGTTTTTTTTTTTGTTCATCGGCGTTCATCGACGTGCCTGGTCCCGTAACCTGTCGGGGAGGCAATGGATCGTTTCAATAATAAAGAGTAGCAAACTCGTACAGTAGACATTATTTATTAAAACATCTCCATCTTATTCACGTTTAGGACGACACATTTTTATGTCTACACATCACAGCATTTTAAGGAAGAAGAGTACAGTTACATCACAGGGACATTGCAACATACACAAGAGGGCGCTACAGTCTCGTAGGACGGGCTTATTAGTGAAAAGGTAAAAGGGGTAATATTGACTTACACCAATAACTCTTTTGTAAGCAAAATCAATGAAGGGCCATGTTAGGCTTAGCCCTGTAGACTTATTCGTTAAAGTGCTTTAAACTCATAATATCCATCAATGACCCTGTAAGGAAACTTGATGCTTCTATGACTCCTGTAATGTAATTTATTGTTTGAAATTATTAGATTTTAATTAATTGTTTAAATTATTAGATTTTCATTGTTTCAAATTATTTCCATTGTAAGTATCTCAGACAATGCTCGAAGAACAAATCTTGAGTATAAAAGTTGTAGTACTATTTATACTTAACAACTTGAGCATTGGCAATTTTGTTCTCTTGAATAACTCACTCAGGCAAAAAAAAAAATATATATTTTTATTCCTTTACTGGTAAATGACTAATGTGTTTACAGACCGCCAAAAAGAATACTAACGTTAACAAAAGACGCCAAATCACACACATCGAAGAAAACGAAAATTGCTATCAAATGCTGAATAAATCAGTAATTCCTAACTTATTTCCCCCTCCCTACAAGATGATTTGGTACAAAGAAAGTTTTTTCCCCCTCCATCGAACCAAAATAAGATAGGCCTGAACATTTATCAGCACAAAGAAATGGTGGAATGAAAATCGTTGATTGGCACGAAAGGCTTATATTTGGCGACTTAAATCAAACTGCCTTTGGAGTAAGCTATCAATTTGCAATGAGTTGAAGGGATGCCCTACAAAAGATAAATAAGTGTAAAAAGAAATCAAAAGTAATAGTGGTGTTTCGTAATGGTAGAATTACTTAAAAATATCGAAACTCATATAAACAAACCGGCTAAGGTTCATACATGCTCCCTAATTTTAAAATTGCACTGTTTGGCAAAGCGATAAATGTACTCATATTGAGAAAAATGTAGATATGGCAACCCTTTACTTCACAGCTTTCGTTTGCTTAACAAAAATTCAAAAATGGAGCTTACTGAAATTTACAACAGTGAAATTTAAAATATTTTTTTAAGAACTCTTATATCGTATTGACCCTCGTCCAACTTCTTTTTAAAAAAATAAAAATTGATGACTGATATTAGTAATCAAAGGCTGCAAACTGATATTTGGATCTTCTTCTATCGGACCAGGCCAATTTCGGAGCTAATTAATGTGTTGTTTGTGGGGATGTTTTAAAAATTGTTCCCAAATGAGGGACGCCCTTTCGCAAGACGTTAATGGTTTTAAAAACACGCCAATGCTGTTGCGCCAAACTCGCCTGACTTGGGGTACTTAGTGCAGTCATGTTTGTTTCCTTTTAGGCTTGTCAATGCTCATTCTGTTATAAATGAAAGTCTTTTGTATTTTACCCGCCCCCCTAAACGTCTGAGAAACGAATAAAGTAATAACTTAAGAAATATAATAGGAAAAAAAGTAGCCATAACGGTTGCAAAAAAGTTCGCCAAACGTTTTCCCCGTTCACGCCATTTTGCCATTACCTTGTAATGGAACCATGTGACGTCATTAACGGATTGCCGACGAATGTTCTTTTTATAAAACAGTTAAAAGGCAAAAGCGATTTTTTTTCATTCCAGACTGCCTGTTGGCACTAGAATTTCTTTTGTTAACTTATAAAAATTATTATTGAGTTGCAGTTTATAGTTTAGAATTTAAAAAAAAACGTAATTGGTTTGTAACATACGTACATAAATTGTAACGTAACATACGTACATAAATTGTTACGTAACATACGTACATAAATTGTTACGTAACCATACGTACATGAATTGTTACGTAACATACGTACATGAATTGTTACGTAACATACGTACATGAATTGTTACGTAACATACGTACATAAATTGTTACGTAACATACGTACATAAATTGTTACGTAACATACGTACATAAATTGTTACGTAACCATACGTACATAAATTGTTACGTAACCATACGTACATAAATTGTTACGTAACCATACGTACATAAATTGTTACGTAACCATACGTACATAAATTGTTACGTAACCATACGTACATAAATTGTTACGTAACCTAATTCATTTCTGCTTTCATTTTTGGATTTCGTTGGTGGTTTCGGCGATTAGGTGTGTTAAGCTTCGTCCACTACATTGAATAACTGAACGAAATCTTATTTTCATTGAAGTGGAACTGTTGCTTCTCAAGACGTCAAACATGTCCAATTAACAACACTCATGCTCGCCAACCTCCTTGCAAAAATAAACTGTCAAATCTGAAAAAAAAAAATGCTAAAACCTCCAATGTGTACTTAAGTTTTGGCTAACCAACCAATCAACAGTTGAATCGGTGAGTGCAGAAACGTCAGTCACAAATTTCAAATTTTTCAGGAGGGAGAAAACACGTAATAACTCCTCTATTTCTGCACTCGAAACAAACGTCCTGTATTTACGGAATCACTCAACAGACTAACGTAGTTTTTGCACCCAACACACATCTTGCCTTTCTACGCTTTTTTTTTCATTAAAAACGAGTTTTCCGATTTTTTTTTTTGACTTAAGTGGTTTCTGCACTCACCGATTAAATTTTTAGTTCAAAACTAAACAACTAATTTTTTTATGTAAAAAAAATCAATATTTTTCATAAATATTAGCATTGCACTAAGCCGATTGAACAGTAAATGACGCTAAGATACTAAAAAACTGTTGTGTTAATAGCAACAATGAATTTCAATAATTTATTTTATTGTTGAAATTACCTTAAAACAAAACGCATTGTTAAGATTCAGGCTATTCTTATTTAACGCAACAATGAAGAAAAATTTCAACACATTAAAATTTCGATTGTTAAAAAAAAAGTGAGCGTAATTTTTTTTCGTTTTTGTAAGTTGAATGTTATTTAAAACTATTCTAATTTATATTTCTACCTTATTTAATAAATGTTTTAGTTTTTGGTAATAAATAAAACTGTAAGAAGTAAGGAATCGGTGTTAAAAATAACAAGCTATTTCTTTAACGTCTATAACATCGCTACCTGCATGTTTTTTTTTATTCTTTTAACATAATGCTTTATGTTTATATACAGCTTAGATAAAAAAAATAGGACTTTAATGTATAATATCACGACAAATTTTGAGACTGTTAAAAATGATAAAAAAAATCAGATTAAAATTTACTAAATCATTTTATGCAGTTTTCCTTGGTTTTTGTGTAATTATACATTTATGTAGTGTTTTTTTAAAGAACAAATTCGTAAATTGTAATATTCTTGAATCTCTGGTTTTTTTTACTCTTATTCATTAATTTTTTTTCTTTAAAATCTAAAATTATCATCGCCAATGTTGGCGCATTAATTATTCAGGTTAATGAAGGGTTGGCGAGCCGGATATCGACTCCGTGCGTGCCAATTTGGGCGCCAAATTAGCATCCGTAATGAAGAAACACCGACGCTTTCAGGTATGGTGAAATATAGAGGCTAGAATATAATGGAAATGTTACCGGTAAAAAAAATCTATGTGAAACCTGTTTGACAAATGAAGCTGTGTATCGATGCTGGAATAGGCCCAAAAACGCGTGAAATGTTATTTGGCTCTGCTTTGCATGTAATAATGGGTAGGTTTGAATATCGTCGCACTTAGAGCTACGCGAGGGCTATTGGAGACGGGCGTCATAATTTAGAACCACACATCAATGACGAGCCGACACCTGAGTAGGCACCCAACGCAACCGTTAAAGGCCACATCGTACGCAGAGTTAAGACTTTGAAGGATATTTAACGTGCACTCCCTCCACCTGGGGTATTCTTCGTCGGTTATTTTTGGGCTGCGCGGGCTGTTTATAGGCATATTTTGGCTGAATAATAATGGGGGAAAAATCATTTATAAATTAGACGCTTGTTTTAAATTAAATCTTGTACAAACTGCTAGCGTTATGGCCTGCGATCCAAACCACTGGGCTATCGGGCCCCCATGCCTCCCTATATTGTCTCCGTGTTGGTCCATGGTGCGGTTCGTTGGTTCAGTCTCTACCCTAATATACACTCTAAAAAAATCTGTAAGGTTACTAAGAATTCTCTAGGAAACTCAGCTTCCATAAGTTTTTTTAGTAATGTTACATAAGAATTATGTGTATATGCTACTAATTAAAGTTTAGTAAGTTATACTAAGAAAACTGGCGTAGATTTACAGGGGATTTTCTTGTATGTTTACAAAGAAACTGGTAGTAAACTGGTTACAAAAATTTAAAACCAGAGGGCGCCACTAATTTTTCTGTTAGTCAGGTTTTATTTCGAATTTCCAAAGAAGGACAGGGGACAGAGCCCAAGATCCTTGGGATCCGCATGTATTGCAACGTGGAACTGCGCGTTAGTCCTCTCTGCTATCGGGGACTTGCTTTTTGATTGCGTGTAAATAAAGAGGTTAAAATCTTGATCGTTAAAAAGTTTTATGTTATTGATTAAGAAGTTTTAAGATTCATTTTTTTTTCGGATATGAAGTTTTCGAAATAATTTAACGTAATTTTTATATACTAAAATAAAAAAACCCACGATTTTCGGTTTCTTATCGCTGCGATATCGATTCGTCATAATATCTAGAAAAGATAGCCAGGGGGCGCTGTAAGGCGTTACATCAATTTACTTAGTATTACTGCAGTAGTTTCTTTAGTATACTTACTATTAGAGATTAGTCACAGGTGATTTTCTAGTAAATGGTGTGATACCTGTAAAGTTACTGAGCAATTGTGAGTAAATTCATGCCAAATTTTTTCAGTGTAGAACTCCTTGGTATTGACATTGTGGAGATTTATTGACCTTCTTCGTCTGTCCGTACTCTCTTCTGATTTTGTATTGCTTTTTTTTATATTTATTTTTGGACGGTTTAAGTAGGCAGCCGTTACATTTAATATCTAGTAATTCTAATTTTGGACCGAACACGCCGATTTGGCGACTTCTTTACCGCTTCACTCTTTTATCCCGCCAAGTTTCTCCATCGCATTCTTACCCTACCAGGCGGGGGAAAAAGGGGTCATTTTTCAAAAAGATCATAGAGCATGAAAATCTATTGTTGAATTAACCTAGAAGCATAAAAATATTTTTTTTAAATGAGAATAAATGGTGATGAACGAAAAACTCAATCTTTTGGTAATGTTACAATTTGGAGTTACATATGAATTTGATAAATCATTCTGTAAACTTGCTTTTAAAGGTGCTTTTTTCGTGCTATATTATGGGGTACATGACTAATTAATCGTATATTATTAAATTCGTTAACGTTTTTTTTTAAATGATACATAAGCTTTTAAACATATACGTGCTACATTATTTTTTAGATTCTTTATAAAAAAAAACTAGGGTAAGTTTTATGGTATTTTTTGCTAGATGCTTTTAAGTAATTAATGGCTATAAAAAGTTTTCGTATTAGAAAATATGTCTTTAATACATAAATGTGCTTTTAAAAACTTTTATGGGATTTTCTTTACTTAAGACTAATTTTAACAAAGGACTTTTTTTTATTTCGTTGGAAAATTGAATACAATATGCTTTTAAAACTTAAAACGTAGTCTTTTTCGTTATTTTTTTACAAAAAGATAATACAGTAATTTCGCTTACCGTAAATTATACAAATTTGAAGACATTTGAAAATTTCATACACATGCTAGCAATCTCTAATAAAATAATTTTTGATAATTTAGAGGATATTTTACACATGTTGAAGACATAAGGTGATATGCGTTGTAATGGTTTTTATATATAGCATTTAAAGTAAAAAAATTGCATAGTTTTAAACCGTTCTTTTAAAAAGCTATCTTTTAGTTTCCTGTTTTTCGGATTCTTTGAAATAGTACACGTACAGCTGGGGAAAAAAAAAACGAATCACCCCTCGTTTCTCGGCTGCTATTGATCAAGGAATTTTGTGTAAGGTGTCAATTTTCAGGAAATAACGTGAGGAATTGGGAACTGGCAACAAAAATTGTAATAGGGGTCGTCTACATATTAAAATGAGTACCAACTTTGAAAATTCCAATGGCAACATCCAATTTTTTTTTACATAAAAATGTTCAGCACCTGCAAAATATCCCATGTATAAAAAAGAATTATTTATTTTGCATTATTTGCTGAGATATTAAAGCCTTAATTTTGAACTCGTTTAGGGGCAAATCTCCTAAGTGAAAAAATGAAATATTTTGGTTGCGTCTTTTCAAAACGACAAGCTAAAAAAGGGTTAGCCTAATCTCGCCAACGGATACTAGAATTTAACTTTCATCAGTAATATTGGGATTTTTCGAATGTTTTTTTTTTTTAAATTTTGGATTTTAAAATTCAGAAATAAAATGAAGGCAAGAAGATGAAAAGTTTTAATTTTAAATTAAGTCGTATACACGGTTATTTATAACGAACAGATTTTCGAATGCTAATAGTTACAATCAGATTGAAAAACATGATTATTACACTTATGTTTTAAACTTTTTAGCAAATTTTTGTTTCATTCACATTGTTGCAAAAAGTTTGTTTAAAATTCGTCAAACTCTATCGGTAATATCGGCCCAGTTGCTTAGTAGTAGTGCTTATTTCGCATTGCCACGCTACAGGTCCGGGGATCGAATCCCGGATTGGGCGAGGTTGACCCATCCTTTCAGCCCTTAAGTGGGTCGATAAATTGGGGACCAAGCATGCTTGGGGAACTAAACGCTGGGGGTTCCGCGTGAGGCTTTCCACATTACCGGGACATATGCTTTGCACCCCAGAGCCTTTGTATCACAAAAGCTGAAATGGGCATGGCAGGCCCTGGCCCGCTAATGGGCTGTTGCGCCGAGGAGTTTAGTTCTTTATCGGTAAACCACGTATTGCAAATTGAGGGTTACGACCGTAACACGATATTTAATTAAAGCAAAATAAAATTACTCGGAATGATTTGGTAATGATTTTTAACCAACGCGCAGTAGGCACTAATCATTTTAAACAATTAATGTGGTAACAATCAAATGTATTTTAAACCAAATTCCAATAATATTCTAGGGTATTTAATTTTTTATATTAAACACACTTTTTGAAATTGTATTGGAAATAACATTCATTTAAAAATATAGTAACCGATATAATTTAATGTTAATCATATACAAAGAAAATACATTGTATGCACTTGAAATAAGAAAAGATTTTTAGACATTTGACAGAAATCGATAACTTGAATAAACATTTACCACCAAACGCTTTTTAATCACCAAATGATAATGCTATCTAGGATCAAATTTGCCGAGTAATTTTTTACACGGTCCCTAAAATTCGTCTTTTTCAGTTTTTTTACTATAACTCGGCAAATAATTGTTATTGAATTAAAAAATTCGGGATTTTGGTTCTACTTGATCTACTTTATCGATTTATGTAAAAAAAAAATTGGGGTTGCTATTCATGTTTTATTTTTTCTTATTTAAATTTAAATAAAAAATTATTTAAAATGAAAATTTGATAGAAAAACATGTGTGATTTGGTTTTGGAAAATTAAGAAGTATATAATGGAAAAAAATCTTTGTTTAATTCATTTTATTTGTAGAGGTATGAAAAAAAGTTTGTGAAACTTTTTTAACATTATGGGTGTTCAACTTTGAATACTTATATCTCAACAAATAATGCAAAATAAATCATTCTTTTTTATACATGGGGTATTTCGAAGGCGCTGAACATTTTTATGTAAAAAAATTGGGTGTTGCCATTGGAATTTTCAAAGTTGGTACTCATTTTAATATGTAGACGACCCCTATTACAATTTTTGTTGCCAGTTCTCAATTAATCACGTTATTTCCTGAAAATTGACACCTTACCCAAAATTCCTTGATCAATACCAGCCGAGAAACGAGGGGTGATTCGTTTTTTTTTTCCCCAGCTGTACTACTTTATTAACATACTAATGCTTTATTAACATACTAATGCATGAATATTTATTTTCTTCCCAAAAAATTATATATGTATCTTTAATAACCATACATTATGGGAAAAATACTGAAAAAAATTTAACTGCATTAGAATTTAAATAATTTCAAATTTTTAAATTTTTTTCCATCTGACAAAAAACAACTACAAACTTCCAATTTTGATAAGAATGTCTAGAAAACTACTAAATATATTTCAAAATAACCCTTTTTAACTATAATTAATTATTCAGAACAATTTATTTGTAATTTTGTACTAATATTATCGTACTTTGAATACTGCCAAAAACGTGATTTCGCAACAGTTAATAACCTCAATTTTTAATTTTGAATACACTTTTACTACTGTCATCTATAAAGATTATTAGTTACCTAAACTTCAAAATGGAATATAATTGATGACAAAAAACCAACACAAATTTGTCGAGAGAGAACTCTACTTTAACAGAATAAAGTGGATTATGTTACTTGTTGCCAAACGGCAACAGTATGCATTAGAGGGTTAAAATAATTTATTAAAAATTTAAAAATAATGTTCATCTTAACGTGGTTCCAATGAAATTTGAATTAGTTTTCATTCAAGGATCTGACTTCTAACAGCCAAAAGTGGCCCTAATTGAGAGTAGCTACAACCAATTTCTTGTTTGCTTCGATAGCTGACGGTTTTTCATTTATAAATGAAACTTCAACAATTTACTCAGTCTTTCGCTCGTCTAAAAAAAATCCAGCTAAATAAAGATCTTATCCACAGATATTCCAAAACGAAAATAAAAAAACTTCCGAAAATAGGCTTAAAAGCCCGTTTGCGGAAATGGGCCCTTTTTAAAAACAATTTTAAAATGGCCTCTTTATTGACTCTAACACTGATGACCAGGGTTTGCGACCCGCCCACAAACCCAAAAAAACCCGGGTGGGTTTTATTAAAAAAAAACCCACTTAAAAAAACCCAATAAAACCCAGGCTTAAGTGGGTTTTTTAAAAATATTATTAATTTTCGACTTTTTTTTTATTTTTTTTAAAGAAAAAATATTTTTATTAATTTGAAAGGTATACACAGAATAAAAAATGTCTAAGTTTACATATTTCTCTTAATACTTACTACTTTGACTTATATTGATTACATTTTTGACTCATATTTATGGTACCATCTTACTGATTTTAAGGCCAGTTACTAAAGTATTTTGCTTTCTTGAAAAATTATGTTATTACACAATTCAAATCGAACACCTGATCAACTTCGCTCAGCTCATACAACGAGTTTGTTCACTTAAGTTAAATTTGTAAATATATAAATAAAATAGCCAAGTACTAACAAATGTACTTGGAATTAAAAAGGCGAAACAGCTGGTTCAATGTCGTTGCTTCTTAAATCAAGGTAAAACTCTGTAATAAAGTTATAATATAAGATCCTAAAAAAAGCGTAAATCAAGGTTGAAAATTAATATTTTTTTCGTTGAAAATTAATTTTTTCCATTAAAATCCTCTTTAATTAAATTTAATAATTAAAAAAATTATTAATTTAGAATGAGTTTTTATCTTGACTGAAATTTCTCTTTTCTTAAAATAATACTTAAAATTTGAACCAAACAGTGACATTTTAAGGTTGAATCTTAAAAAAAACCCAATAGAACCCAATAAAACCCAAAAAAGCCCAATAAAACCCAAAAAAACCCACCCGGGCTGGGCTTTTTTAAAAAAACCCGGGTTTTTGCAAACCCTGCTGATGACTATTGACTTTGAAGTCGGAAATAAGAAGGAAATCTGAAAAGAAATCACAAATGATTTCTCGAAAAAGGTTTTTTTTTTATTTATTGAAAAAAATTGTATTTTTCTTATCTCTTCAATCGATTCCAATGATGGGGAAAAACAGATTTCTTCCATTGATTCAACCTTAAAGAGTTTTTGGTCTGTGTTTCCGAGGTATAGAGGTTTAAAAGTAAGAATGTAAACTATCTAGCTTTTGACTGAATGTAGGATTACTGATTTGGCCAAAAATTTTGGAAGATACTGATTCTAAAAAAATTGTTTTTGAACAAGGTTCGCGAATGCATGCGCCGACGCTGTGAAACGTGCATAGTTACGATTGGAAGGAATTTCGAACATTTTGCTGTGATGTAATGATGTTTTGTAATAAATATCATTAACACCGCTTTCGATATAATTTTTTCTCCTCATCCAAACCTGCACTTATATCGCCATCTAGCAGTCTCGGTTTTAATTTTCGGACACAAGTTCCTATGTAAATTTTGTTCATCATGATATGGCAGACTAGCATGTTAAGTTTGTAAACGACCTTTTGGCACACCCTGTATACTAAAATCTCTCTCTAGAGGTAATACACGGGGAATTCACCATTGGGTGCCTAGCTTATAGCTTCGATAATAAATAGCTAAATAGCTTCGATATTTATCTTGGTTTAAAATTATGACAAAACGGATGGATGACAAGATATACCCAAACTCACAACTGCTTCTAAACTGTGCATTCCAATCAAACCATGCTATAGTTTATTTTCAATTTATTAGGGTAATTATGAAACTATGTATATATGATTTATTACCCGACCCGAACCTCGAGGTTCATAGGGTTGTGAAACTATGTAGGGTTATTTATACAAAACTATAAACCGTTTTTTTAAACCCCTGTTTTCCCACACCCTGAATTTAGGTTAGGTTTGAATTATCGTCGCACTAGAGCTACACGAGGGCTATTGGCGGCGGGCGTCGTATTTTAGAACCACAGTCAGGTGACGAGCCGACAACTGAATAGGCACCCAACGCAAACGTTAAGGGCGACAGCGTACGCAGCGTTAGGACGTTGAAGGATATTTAACATGCACTCCATTACACGGGGTATTATTCGTCGGACATTTAGGCTGCACTGGCCGTTTATAGGTCGGCAGCTATTTTGGCGTTGCTCGGATCCGAACCTGGGACATTCCGCATGCTAAGCGAGTGCTTAACCGACTGGGCTCCCCAGACCCCCCCCCCCCCCCCTGATTTGGTGTTCTTTGGACAAATGTCGAAATATTGACTTGCGCCACATCACCTCTTAAGTTCAGTTTCTTCTTTTACCAAATCTGTTCTTTTATCGATACACCTGCAAAACGACCAGTGTTTAGGGTTGTGTGCATTTAAATGGTCCGATTCGCCACAGAACACGATTTCTGAAGTTGCCAAAAAATAAGGGATTTAAAAAGAAAAAGCAATTTGTTGAAGAGATTTTAATCGAATTAAATTGCGTGGGGACTTATGTTGATGAGATTTGCACTAGATATCTTTTTTTGTAAGATAGGAATCAAAGGGCAATTTAATGAAGTAAAGAAGACAGCAAAAGAAAACTTCGGTTTTTATAGAAATTTCTAATACCTTCGATTGCTTGTATTATTTTCTTTGCTCGGAATTTTGAAAAAACAAACAACAACAAAAAAACCGTTGAATTTTCGTTCTTAATTTTTTTCTCCGATTGTCTCTATAACTTAAACCTCTTGCGGCCCGGCGTCCCCATTTGGGGACATTTTTTTAAACCTCCCCACAAACAATTAACGCGTTAATTAGTTCCGAAATTGACCTGGTCCGATAGAAGATTCAAATATCAGTTTTCAGTAGTTTATTTCTTTTAAAAAAAGAAGTTGAACGAGGGTCAATACAATATTAAAGTTTATAAAAAATATTAATTTTTTTCAAACTTTTCAAAAAGTTCTTTTAGTAGTTAATTTTAAAGGCATTTGGCATTAAAACAATGTTAAAATAATCGGTTTACTACAAATAAGTGATACGGTCTTTTCTGTGACATTTATAGCACATAAAATGTTTATTTTTAGAATTTAAGGCGTGTCCCTAGTAACTATTAAACATGATTTTTAAAAAGAATTTTTTTGCAGAACATACTTTTTAGTTTATATTTGTTATGAAAAGTATATTTAGTTAATTAGAATATACGTGTGGGCCTTTGCTTGGGTCTTAAGAGGTTGAACTTGGTTCTTTTTGAAAAACTGTAAGATGGCTAAATTGCAATTTTTCTTATAACTTGAAATTTCCAAAAGTAACTTTGAGTGAGGGGGGGGGGGGGGATATTTTCATACCAGCAACTGTAGCGAAATGACTTTTTAAACGTAACTTTCCAATGACTGTGAACTGCGACCATGTATACCAATGGGGCAATTGGAACTACTCGACAGCGACTTGTAAAATAGGGTGGGCCGAAAAAAACTTTTCATTTTATTTCGGATCGCTATAGTGCGGAAAAGTTGCCATTGGTAAAGACGTGAAAGATGCGCTAATTTTTATATTTTTATTAATTTATCTTCCGTTCGCGCAATGCCATCAAAGTTGGCAAATTTTTTTCAAAAACCGTAAATTTTATGTTTTTTTTTTTAAACACGGGAGATGTTTTTAATAGGTTCCTATATCATGAATTAACTACTAAAAGTAGTAAAATCAATATATATATATAAATATATATATGCACTTATTATGCATTTGTGTCAGATCTACCGGCCACGCAACCTAATACAAAATGAGGAAAATTCGTATTTTTTTGTAAAATTTCGACGTTCCACCTTCTTGTAAATTTTTTGTACTTTTGTGCATAGACATTGATTTTAAGTATTTTTAGTAGTTAATTCATGATATAGGAATGCAATTAAAAACATCTGTCGTGTTTAAAAAATATATAAATATTATGGTTTTTGAAAATTTTTTGCCAACTTTGATGGCATTGTGCGAACGGAAGATAAATTAATAAAAAAATAATAATTAGTGCATCTTTCATGTCTTTACCAATGGCAACTTTTCCGCACTATAGCGATCCGAAATAAAGTAAAAAGTTTTTTTCGGCCCACCCTAGTGTAAAAGTTATCTTGAGAGTCTCGTTGATGAATGAGCCAATCAGGACCAACAACAACGACCAATTAGCGACCCTCCTTTTTCACGCGGAAGGAGACCATGCAAAAAGATATCATTGCAGAGGGTCTACCTTTACGACTAACTTCCAAACACAATATTTCGGTTTCCTTGCTTTTTGTGGTTTTGTTATTTTGATGACACTTTTTTTTTTAAATCCTTTGTCTTGCCCTTCGTCTTCTTAACCCTCTAATGCATGAATTTTTATTTTACCCCCAAAAAATATACATGTAACTTTATTACTTATACATGGAAAAATACTGAAAAAAAATTAACTGCATTAGAATTACTAATATTAATATAATAGTATAATATAATAGATAGTATAATAAATATAATATAAATATAATAGTATAATATAATAGATAGTATAATAAATATAATATAAATATAATAATGGAATAACTAAATATAATAATAGAATAACTAAATATATTTCAAAATTACTCATTTTAACTATAATTTTTTCAAAACAATTTATTTGTTTTTAGTGTACTAATATTATTATACTTTAAATACTGCCAAACACGTAGTTTCACAACAGTTAATAACCTCACTCTTTAATTTTGAGTACACTTTTACTACTGTCATCTATGAGGATTATTAGTGACTAACACTTCAAAATGGAATGTAATAGACTAAAAAAATTTTCGAGAGAGAGAGCTCTACTTTAGTAGAATAAAGGGGATCATGTTGCGTGTTGCCAAACGGCAACATTATGCATTAGAGGGTTAACTTCATATCACCATCACCGCCCGCTGATAGATTTATTTTGGTGATGCCATTCCGCGACACCAAAATAGCGGAAAAAGAGCGTCCGTCTCGGTAATGGACCACTAACTTCTCGTTTCGAGAGTTGTGGGGGTCAGTGAGTAATTTTGGTTTGCTTTTCTTTCTTGAAGCTGTGTAGTATGGAAACGCTTTGTTTTGGTTAGACTTTGGTTGAACATAGACTGGTATAATTGAAGGTACGACTGAAGGTGTTTTCCCCCAAGTCATGTGGCATTGCCGAAAGTACTTGGAGCGTTTTTCCTGAAAAGATAATGAAACCAAAATGTATATCCATTTTTTTTCAAAGTTTTAGTTTGAAAAGTATGGATATTTTTTGCGTTATAAAATTGCAATTCACACACTCAATTTTATATTACTGATAACTTCTTAAAGTAATTTTGAATTGCTGGCTAACATGGTATAGCAGACACCTCTTAAAAGGGACTGAAACATCGTTGTCAAAAACCACCCACTTTGGGTTTTTACATGTTTATGTTTTTTCAGGGTAATAGGTTTTTTTCAGTATGTTGTATGTTTCTTCAGAGTAATAGGTTTTTTCAGTATGTTGTATGTTTTTTTCTGAGTATTAGGGTTTTTTCAATTTGTTGTATGTTTTTCAGATTTCAGTATGTTTGTTTTCAGGGTATATTTTCAGTGTTTTTTTTTTTTTTTTTGGGGGGGGGGGTTATTTAGGGAAGTTTTAATTATTAATTAAAAAAACTAACAGATCACATAGAGAGAAATAATCAGGAATATTGTAATTTTAATTGGAACAATTAAAAAAGTAATAATAGCGTATAATTGTTTTATAAATGTACACACTTCAACTTTTAGATGTATTTTAAAATTAAATGTTCAAACTTTAAAAAATATATTAAAAATAATGCTGAATTATTAATGGAAAATGATAGTTTTGTGTGTACAAAACATAGATTTGAGAGGATAGGCAGATATGCTTTTTCCTACTTTTAATTTTCAGTAAATGTAATTTTAAGTTAAATTTTAGGTTCTTGGGGTTTTTCAAGTGGGTATTTTTTTTTTAAAGAATTCACGAGGGTTTTTTTTTGGGGGGGGGGGGGGGGAGGTCAGTGAGTAATTTTGGTTTGCTTTTCTTCTTTCTTGAAGCTGTGTGGTATGAAAACGCTTTGTTTTGGTTAGACTTTGGTTGAACATCGACTGGTATAATTGAAGGTACGACTGAAGGTGTTTTTCCCCATGTCATGTGACATTGCCGAAAGTACTTGGAGCGTTTTTCCTGAAAAGATAAAAAAAAATGGATATACATTTTGGTTTCATTAAGTTTCGTTTGAAAAGTATCGATATTTTTTAAATTGCAATTCACACATTAAATTTTATATTACTAATAACTTCTTTAAGTAATTTTGAATTGCCGGCTAGCAGACACCTTTTAAAAGGGACCTAAACATTTTTGTCAAAACCCTACACACTTTGGGTTTTTACATGTTGTATGCTTTTTCAGAGTATTAGGGTTTTTTCAGTATTTATTACGTTTTTTTCAGAGTATTAGGGTTTTTTCCAGTATGTTGTATGTTTTTTCAGGTTTCAGTATGTTTGTTTTATCAGGGTATTAGGGTCTTTTCAGTATGTTGTATATTTTTCAGGTTTCAGTATGTTTGTTTTATCAGGGTATTAGGGTCTTTTCAGTATGTTGTATATTTTTCAGGTTTCAGTATGTTTGTTTTTTCAGGGTATTGTTTTTTTTTTCATTATGTTTTTTCAGATTTCTGTATAGTTTTTTCAGGGTATTATTGTTATTTTCAGTGTTTTTTTTTCGGGGTTTATTTAGGGAAGTTTTAATTATTAACTAAAAAAAATAACAGATGGAAACGTACACATTTCAATTTTTAAATTTATTTTAAAAACTGAAGGTACAAAAATGTAAAAATATACTAAGAATAATACTAACATATTATTAATTAAAAATAAATTTTTTTGTTTGTATAAAACATAGAGTTGAGAGGATAGGCAGGTAGACTTTTTACTCTTTAATTTTCAGTAAATGCGATTTTAAGTTCAATTGTCCACTTGGGTTTTTTTCAAGCGGGTATTTTTTTTTAAAGAACCCATCCAGGTTTTTTCGGGTCGGGTAAAATCTTAAGCCTGTCTGTGTGCTTTTTTTACCATTATATGCTCAGAATCTTTTTTCCATGTCGTTGATGTTCGCCGAGAATGATTGTACTTAATGATTTGTTTGTGCTGGAAACTAATGTGTTTGTTCAAGCAACGATTTGTCCTGTTTATAGAATAAAACAGTCGCTGTGGTCTTGCAAGTGTTGGTTCTTACTACAGATGTTATTGAGATTTATATTTAATTGAGAACTTTCTTTTTTTGGACGTTGCCTCGTCTACCTCTTTCCTTCGTATAACCATATTTTGTTAGTCATTTTTTTAGTGTGTATACTTAATTTATGAACTATAAAAACGTACTTTCATCTTTTTTTAGACGTAATAATTAACTTTCCGATTTTAAATCCTTGTTTCGTTTTTATATGTAATATTTTATTTTAGCTTTTGGGGTTAGAAAGTACAAAGATTGTTGGAAAGATTAGTTACATTTTTTTATAGCTAGATAGTTTAATAATAAGATAAAATGTATTGCGAAATGCGGTACACCTCTTTGACTTATACAGTTTGGTTACGTGTAAAAATCATGCGCCTAGTACTTTTTTGGGCTTATTGTAAAGGAGATCAATAGCTTCATTTGACTGACTGGTTTATGCATTTGTGTCTGATCAGGCCACCATTTCTTTCTTATTCCTATCTCTATTAATAGAGCCTTAAAAAATGAAACTCTTCTCAAAAAATCATTTTATTCTCCCCAAATTCGAATTTCCATTCTTAGAAAATCCTGTAAAAACCGTTCGTATTACACGAAGATATTTGGGAATTTTCACGAAAGCTGTTATTGGATTTTTCTCTCATGCAAATGGGCTTATAAGGCTGCGATAGATGTGAAGTTAACTTTAAAAGGGATTTAAAAAAATAAAAATAGGGAAAACCGTTTTTTGAGTAAGTTTCAGTGTTAGGAAATTAAGAAAGATCTAAATTTGAAAAAGTTGGCCGAGGTATTTATTACGCAATTAGTAGTAGAGGACTTGGGAGACCAGTCGATTTACGAATTTCGAACGCACCGCAAAGCGATAGCGTTGTTCAAAACATCAACAAACCGTGGACCGGAATATTTCTAGATCGGTTGGACAGACTTCCGAGTAACAGCACTCCCAGCGAAAGTTTGTGACGTTAAACCGTGTATAAACGGCCCGTTCACCCCCAAAAAAATTTCCGACAAATAATCACCCGTGCACAGGGAGTGCACGTTAAATATGTTCTAATTCCTCACGCTGCGTACATCGCCCTTAAAAAAATTGTTTGAGTGCCTACTCAGGTGTCGAGAAAATCGCGCATACGCAAATGTTAGCTGCTTCGGATAACTTCTTCTGTTTTAAAGTTATTGAAATTACTTTACATAAGATGCAGTTACCTTTTAAATTGTATTGATTTAGGGAGTGCTAATTAAACGTGTCTTGTTTGTTATACTCCTATGTTTTTGAAATGCAAGTGACTGTCTTCGTAAATTGTATCGGTTGCTTTATGACGCCAAGCAACGTATTAACACGTTCACAATATCTTCGTTTTTCCGCTTGAGGCGGGACTGTCTTATATCGTTACGCTTCGTCAAGCGGGAAAACACTTGGCGAGTTCGAAAGCGCTTAATGCGGGATCACAACTAGTGAAAATACAAGGTTGATTATATGCCGCGAAAAAAAGTAAAGTAACGACATATTGCAAGCGTTGTAAGGGCCATCCCGCATTATGTTTGGAATGTTTTAAAAAGTTGCATAGATATAAATAAATAATTATCAATTTAAAATACTGAATGTTTGTAATACTCTATATTTTTATATATGCTATTGAACAAAAATAAAATACATTTATTCTTTAACGACTTCTTTTCTAAAAACAAGTGACTCACCAGTAATGCACTCCGCCTCATGGGATAGTTAAGCCTGAACCACAAGTGGGTCACGCCGCCCCACAGTACAATCAAGTGTGACCGCCACCGCATGAAAGTGCTAAAGAGGCTTTGTTTAGGAAATTCTACTGAAACATTCCTATAAAATAGTAAAACTTGATTAAAACTCACATCAAATAAGCGACACTCCATTCATCTTCCTGAAGAGGAGATCATCTTTGGATCAAACGGCGACATATAGATGATGAACAAAGCCATTTCTTCTCTTTGTTTGGCAAACAGTCTTTATTTCTGATAAAGAATCATCCGACATGTGATCATAATCATAAAAAAGGAAATACATGGATAGATTGAGGAAATATAAGATCCTGATATATATAGACATTAAGATAGGTGATTAGTTTTAATACTTATTTAGCTCTTATACACTCGTAAAACAAACGAATGAATTTAACTCAGTCTGAGTAAATTTTCACTCTTTTCAGTGTCGAAAATACACTTATCCTATTGAAGTGGATTTCACTCTTTTGTTTAGGTAAAACTCCGAAAAGATCACAAAAAAAGTGATTTTTACTCAGCCTGAGTTAATTTTCACTCATTTCCAGTGTCGAAAATGCACTTCTCCTATGTGAGTGGATTTCACTCTTTTGTTTTAAGAGTGTACCTTGCTGGGTTGGGGTAGCCCAGTCGGTTAGGCACTCGCCTTGCATGCGGAAGGTCCAAGGTTCGGGTCCGGGCATCGCCAAAATAACTATCGACCTATAGGCCCGTGCAGCCAAAAATGGCCGACGTATAATACCCTTTGTGGAGGGAGATGCACGTTAAATATCCTTCCAAGTCCTAACACTGCGTACGATGTCGCCCTTAACGGTTGCGTTGGGTGCCATTCCGGTGGCGGCTCGCCACTTGACTGTGGTTCTAAAATACGACGCCCGTCGCCAATAGCCCTCGTGTAGCTCTAGTGCGACGATAATTCAAACCTAACCTAACCATTCATCTTCTGAAGAGGAGATCATCCGATGATCAAACGGCGACATATAGATGATGGACAAAGCCATTTCTTCTCTTTGTTTGGTAAATAATCCTTTTTATTTCTGATAAAGAATCAGATATGTGATCATAATCATAAAAAGCGATATACATTGATAGATTGAGGAAATATAATTGATCCTGATATACGTATAGACATTAAGATTGATAGGTGATTAGCTTTATTACTTATTTAGCTCTTGTCCTCTTAAGACCCGAACAAAATCCAACACGTATATTCGTAATCTAAACATACTTTTCATACAAATGTATGCCAAAAAGTATGTTTTGCAAAGTAATTAAAAAAATTTTTTTAATAAAAAATATTTTATCTAAATAAATCAATTTAATGCTTTTTTTGTAAGTGTTGAATGTCTTAAATTTTTGTTTAACAAACCGAAGAAACATATATGAAACATTTAGGAAATGTTTAAAACCGGAAAAATAAGATTATAAGATAATTGCAAAAAAATTATTTTTTTAGTTCGTTTTTCGAATTAAGTAATGTCCTTACAGTGCGCTTTTAATAATAAAAAGCTTAAAACCTACGTCGAAAATAAGGTAGAATTCCATAAGAAAACAAAGGGAAAGCGTACTTTATTTCTTCATAAATATTTCCATTAAGTGCAACCAATTTTTCCGGCAGAGCTAAGCTTTGCTTATAAGAACTCAACAATGGTAGAAGAAATATGTTTGCTCCATAAGTGGTAAAGTGGTTTAATTGGAAAGCATGACTTTCGTGTTCATATTTATTAAAAATTACCAAATGTATTGATTGGAGCTGGTTTAAAAAGATACACAACAGTAATATACGGACAGTAAATAAGCAGAATGGTTACTAAGACTTTTTTTTAAAAAAACATTCACAGAAATGGCTGTAAATGTTATTGTCTTCAAACAGTTTTTTTTTATAAACCGCGTAAGGGAGGGATGTCGACTACAACCAAACAAGCATTCATCCCTCCCCCCCCCCTACTGTTTGTTAAATCTCTGCGTCAATAGCTAAGTTAAGCGATCGTTAGACTGCAAATCGTTGAACCCAGGTTCTTACCTAAGGTATTGTGATTAGTGTCACTGGAGGTAACCTGTTAGGTTAGGTTTTGAATTATCGTCGCACTAGAGCTACACGAGGGCTATTGGCGACGGGCGTCGTATTTTAGAACCACAGTCAGGTGACGAGCCAACACCTGAATAGGCACCCAACGTAACCGTTAAGGGTGACATCGTACGCAGCGTTAGGACTTTGAAGGATATTTAACGTGCACTCCCTTACACGGGGTATTTCGTCGGACTTTGTTGGCTGCACGTGCCGTTTGTAGGTAACCTGTTAAAAAACAGCTTTTGCTTTAGAATGTTTGTATAAAATAAGAACTGTTCGTATAAAATAAGAACTTTTTGTACAAAATAAATAGATTTTCACTGTAACGGTTTTTTTCCGAAGGTTTTTTTTTTTTCAAAAATGGTGGGAAAAAAGTTTGGGAAAAAAAAGTGAGAAAAAAGTTTTTTTCCACCCCCACTTTTTTTTTACGGAGGAAAACTTTTTTAACGATGTACACAATTAAAAAAAAAAACTTTTCTCCACATAATTCATTTTTCCACGCAGATTTCGATAGCCTCCTAGGAATTAGTTTTTTGTTGGCTGAAATAAGCTACTTTTCCCAACTTTTTTTTTGCTAAGTAAGAGCAAGAGCTGCACAATGACATTAAATATTAAGCACAAAAACGCATGCGTGGAAGTAAATTAAAGATTTGATTTAGTAAATGCTTTAACAGGGAGGGAACAAAGATGTATTAGAAGCTAGAAATAGCATAAAGTTGCGACATTGAATTTTAGAAAATAGTTAAGGAAAATGCCAGACACTATATTTTATCTAGTCTTTTTCTTTTAGAAAGCGTTAATCAAAATTAAAAAAAAAATCTGCTCAGCTTTGGGTACAAAATCTGTTTAAAAACATAATCGACTACCTCGTCTTATACGTCCTCGTCCTACCATATACACCTCGTAATATACACCGCATATACACCGCAAAATCAGAGGCTGGGGAGCCCAGTCGTTTAAGCACTCGCCTAGCATGCGAAAGGTCCCAGGTTCGGGTCCGGGCATTGCCAAAATATCTGCCGACCTATAAACGGCCCGTGCAGCCAAAAATGTCCGACGACTAATACCCCGTGTAAGGGAGTGCACGTTAAATATCCTTCAAAGTCCTAACGCTGCTTACGATGTCGCCCTTAACGAATGCGTTGGGCGCCTATTCAGGTATCGGCTCGTCACTTGGCTGTGATTCTAAAATACGACGCCCGGTGCCAATAACCCTAGTGTAGCTCTATTGCTAATGTATTTCAAACTAAACCTAAAAATTGCAAACTGTTTGTGTAAAACAAATCGATTTTCACAGTAACGGTTTTTTTTACGCATCAGCTAACAGTTTTTTTTCCCAACTTTTTTTTACGATGTATACAATTAAAAAAAAAAATGTTTCTCCACATACGTCATTTTTTCCACGCACATTTCGATGGTCTTCTGAATAAGTTTTTTTTGGCTGAAATAAGCTACTTTCCCAACTTTTTTTTGCTAAATAAGAGCAAGAATAGCACAATGGCATTAAATATTAAGCACAAAACGCATGCGTGGAAGCAAATTGAAGATTTGATTTAGTAATGCTTAAACCGGGAGGGAACAAAGCGGTCTTAGAAGCTAGAAACAGCATATTTTAAGAAGTTGCTACATTGAATTTTAAAAAATAGTTAAAACATAGTGTCTGGCATTTTCCTTATCTAGTCTTTTTCCTTTAGAAAGCATAATAAAAAAAACTGCGCAGCTTTGGGTACAAAATCTGTTTAAAAACTTAATTGACTACCTCGTCTTATACTTCCTCGCCCTACCTTATGCACCTCGTGATATAGAGCAAAACCAGTGGCTGGGGAGCCCAGTCGGTTAGGCACTCGCCTAGCATGCGGAAGGTCCCAGGTTCATGTCCGGGCATCGCCAAAATAGCTCCCGACCTATAAACGGCCCGTGCAACCAAAAATGTCCGACGACTAATACCCCGTGTAAGGGAGTGCATGTTAAATATGCTCCAATGGCCCAACGCAGCGTACGATGTCGCCCTTAACGGTTGCGTTGGGTGCCTATTCAGGTGTCGGCTCGTCACTTGACTTTGGTTCTAAATTACGACGCCCGTCGCCAATAGCCCTCGTGTTGCTCTAGTGCGACGATAATTCAAAAACCTAACCCAAACCTAACTTAGGGCAACACCGCTTTTTTGACCAAATATTTTCTGAACAAAGACTATTTACACACAAATATTTCCAGAACAAAGCACCCGTCAAACAAAATCCTAATTCTCCCGCAAATTTTATCCCTATCCCTGAATGTCTGTGGGATATTCCAATAGAGTTAAGAAGTTGGAAGATGCTTGGCGCGGAAGAATGTGAGGGCGCCAGAATATCGCCAAGCTATCTTAGTAAAGGCCTTTTCACACGAGAGCTCGTCCGTTCAGCGACGTCCGAACGCTGTATCAAAAACCGGTTATTCGAGCAGCTTATGCTGGCTGAGTTTTTTCGAGTCGACCTGAAAATATCCGCTACTTTTTTGCTGATCGAACGGCCGCTCCAATCAAAGATGAAATTCAGCCGTGACGTCATGGCCGAGCCTCCTCCTCCAAGACCGCGATAATACTGCTTTTAAGTTTGTGATGTCACGCATGTCGTAGCCGGTCTCAGGATGACGCGTTTGCTGTCCCAAAAGTTTTTTGACGAACGACGTCCGTACCGTCTGATAAGGGCTTAAGTCTGAACAAACCGCCCACTCCATATTAGTTCATTCTGACACGGATTCTGGCCCGTGCAGTCAAAAAATGTGTGGGGGAAGTGCACGTTAAATATCCTTCAAAGTCCTAACGCTGCGTAAGATGCCTTGAACGGTTGTGTAAAATAACTGCCGACCTATAAATAGTCTGTGCAGCCAAAAATGTCCGTCGAATAATACCCCGTGTAGAGGAAGTGCACGTTAAATATGCTCCAATGGCCCAACGCTGCGTGCGATGTTGGAATTAATGGTTGCGTTGGGCGCCCATTCAGGTGTCGGCTCGTCACTTGACTGTGGTTCTAAAATACGACGCCCGTCGCCTATAGCCCTCGTGTAGTGCGACGATAATTGAAACTAAACTGAAACGCATTTTTTCTTTTTTTTTGTCGTGTGCCTTAAGGCCCATAGCCTGGAAGCCAACAGGGTTCAGTAGCATCTGTTTTACTAGCCTTGAGTACCCTGCAAGGGTGGATGTCTGAATTCCACCCCGAGAGGGCGCCACTTCCTCAATTTAGGCACGTCAATGTCACAAACCTTGAGTGCCCCGCAATTGTGGATGTCTGAAATCTACCCCGAGAGGGCGCCACATCCTCAATTTAGACACTTCACTGGGGGTGAAAGGCACTTTTATTTCTTTAAAAGACGTTTTAGAAAAAAAAAAAAAAAGAGTATGTTTACGCAGTTGTAGGCGGTAACACGAGATCTGAATTTGCACAAGATTGTAGTAATTCCCTTATGGAAAAAATAACTTGTAATTATAGTTTTTAAAAGTAGATTCAGAAATCACCAAGTTCATGTTATATAGTAAGACCATACAAACTGCACTTTAGAATCGCAGCAAATCACTAAGGGGGAATGGGCGCACTGCAAATAAATTTAGCAATCGATAAAGAAAATTAAATTACTTTGCGAAAGAAAATTCAGAAAAGTTGCGAATTTTGAATTTTAGAAACTCGATTTACAACTAAATGTTGTGTTTGGCTATTTTCAAACGTCTAGAAATCTTGTGTGGAAGCGGTTTAAGGTGACAGTTACTGTTAAAAAACTTTTTTTAAAATAAGAATGTCATTAAACATTTAAGTAATACTAAAGGTAGGATATTTTACTTTTTTTTAGAAACATAATTTTTCCCCCTAATTGTTGCGCATACAGCGAAGCGATCGGTTGAAATGTTTGTTTCACTGCATCAAATGTATATCAAAGGAAAAACAACTTCTACAGATCCACTTTAACCCTCTAATGCAGGGATTCCCAACCTTTTTGGACCTGCGTACCACTTGACTTTTTAAGAAATTTTGGCGTACCACCAGACTTAAATATTTAAAAAAAAAAGGTATAATATTTACTCATCTAAAAATGTACAAAAACTTTTCGAATTAAATTACTGATGAAACTTCATATTTAATGCGTCGATATTTGTACATTTATGACATGCTTATAATAAAGGAGAAATAAAAAAAATATGGCATTCATTTACATTTTTATTTATTACCTATTGGTCTAAAAACATACAGATAAAAAAAATGGTACTAACTCATCAAAAAATTAAACAGCGTACAAAATGTACTTTCATAGTCTGTACTGTAGTGCGAAACTTGTTGTCATTTGCCTGTGATTAAAATATTTACATTAGGAGTAATGGAACTTATCATCAAAAATAGTGAAGCTTGCCGGGAGATATTGTTCACATTACTCACGCGTACCACCAGAAATTTTCTCGCGTACCATCCGTTGTACGCGTACCACCGGTTGGGAACCTCTGCTCTAATGCATGCATTTTTTTTTCATCCCGAAAAAAAAAATGAATCTTTAATACTCATACATTATGGGAAAAATACTGGAAAAAAAAATTAACTGCATTAGAATTTAAATAATTTCAATTTTTAAATTTTTTTTCCATATGACAAAAACCAACTACAAAATTCCAAGTTTGGTAATAATGACTCGAAAACTACTAAATATATTTCAAAATAACCCTCTTAAACTATGATTAATTTTTCAAAACAATTTATTTGTAATTTAGTATTAATATTATTATTCTTTGAATACTGCCAAAAACGTAATTTCGCAACAGTTAATAACCTCACTCTTTAATCTTGAATACACTTTAACTACTGTCATCTATGAGGGTTATTATTAACTAACACTTCAAAATGGAATGTAATAGACGAAAAAAACACAAATTTGTCGAGATTTAGGTCTACTTTAATAGAATAAAGTGGATTATGTAACTTTTTACCAAACGGTAACACTATGCATTAGAGGGTTAACAAGGGCGGAAACTATCGCTCGTTTGACATCGCTATCAAATTATTCCAAATCGCTTTTTGTGAAATGTTCATAGTTAATCCTTGTACAAAAAAGGAAATATTCCATCTTAAATTTGAACCACGATACACGTATTATAGCAAATAAGCTGGGGGCAAGGGATAGGGAATGTGCGCGCTGGATCGCGGGTCTCCAAAGCAAAGAGTGCATCAGTTTAGAAAAAAAAAATATTTTCTCTACCACATTTCTCCGGCTGAATTGAACCTTTTAACAAACAGTTTTTTTTTGAATGATAAATGTAGCTGACTTTCAGGTCCCGACTATCCCACTTTTTAAAATAGGTTCGATTTTTTGTGTTGAAAATTTTGAATACATAATTTTACATAAAGTATTCGAAACAATATTAAAAAGTATGATTATAGATACCTGTAAGATATCTTCAAATATTATTTAAAAAAGTTTAAAAACATCCAATACACCCGGAGAAATGTGGCAGAGAAAATAGTTTTTCCCGTTGGATTACATTTGGAGACCCCCGGTCCAGCTCGCCCATTCTCCCTTAACAGTTTTTATTGGAGATCAGAAATCGCCAATTTTGTGTTGTATAGTAAGCCTAAAAAACCCCTCCATTTTAGAATCGTGCCAAATAATTCGGCAAGAGCGTTTGTTTGGGCCAGTGTTGGGCAAATTTTAATCGCAAGAACGTTTAAAGATTAACAAAGAATTAATTGGTAAATGTAACCACAGCAATTAACAATTAATCAATTGTAATTGTGGAGAATTACAATTAAGTTATTTAATTGTTAACTGTAGTAGTAACAATTAATTATTTTTCAATTGTTTTGTTAATTAAAATAACAATTAAATACTTTTTTTTTATTCGTCTTAAGACTTACAGCTTAATTTTCCTAAATCTTTACTCGTTTCGTTTTATTACATAAAGTTAATTGTTAGTTTTAATTGGTTCATAAAACAACTAAAAAAGTAAATTGCAATTATTTTAATTGTGAGTTAAAATTGACAAACGTTAATCAAATTAGTTTAAATAAAAGATCAATTGCAATTAATTTAATTGCAATATGTAGTCAATTAACAAGGTAATTGACAAATTAATTGATTAATGCCCAACACTGGTTTCGGCCGACTATAAAGCGTTCGATGGCTTCAGTTGGCAAATCGTTTTCTGCATTGGTTTATCCCCTGCACCATCTCCACCTACCTCTGACCTCCACGGATATTCCGGAAGTCGACCGGGATATTTCTTGGATATCTGCGACATCTTTTCACTTCTCTTCTTCAGACGGAAAGAGCGACAGGAAGATTACGATTAAAGATAAAAACAACGATTGAATATCGCTTCAGGTGAAACAAAGAGGGATTTTTTTTGTATGGTTGGACGGGGATTTTTTTTTTTTCCTTTTTGGGTTTCCGGATCCTGGAGTGATATTGTAACAGATATAATCTCTTTTCTTTTGTAAAAGATAGAATTGTATCGAGGTTTTTTTTCGTAACTGGGAAAAGGTAGAACTGAATCGTGACATATTGTAAAGTGAATATACAAGCGGTTTCTATTTTTTTTTATCCATATAATAATAGCAATCAGTAATAAAAGAATTAATATAACATACTATTAAGTTTTCTGTTACTTTAATGCTTGCAGAAATTCTTGGAGTTCGAAAAGAAAGATGGACAAAAGTAAAGAGGATAGGTATCTGGTGTCATGTATTTTTATTAAACGAGAATCACCGGTTAACCCTTTCAGTCCCAGTGATGCCATTTGGCATCATCACTTTCAATATTTTTTTCAAAATGTTTATGTCCCGCTATGACATCCAAACACACATCATTCGATTCTTCACACTTTTTTCTATCAGGCAATATTTTACATTAATCTCCATAGAAGTCAGAACTACTATTTTTTTTTATTTCGAAAATAGTCAACAAGCGTTTCTCCTGATTTTTGACAAGTTCACTTCAGTTCCACATATTTAAGACACAAACTATTTCGGTTAAAATAATTACTAAATTTTTTTAAATAAAATGGTCAGATACCTTAAAATATATAACTCTTAATGTTTTTAGGTAATATATATATATTTTGTTTTCCACAGTTAAAAAATTTTGGGCATTATTTCAAAAACCATATAAAAAATTAAAAGGAATTTTATTTTCTCATGGAACTCTTATTTTTGACCTAAAATAAGCTTATTTTGTGAATATCGGATGTTTCTGTAGTGTAGTAAATTTTTGGGAGTGAAAGGGTTAAAAATTCAAAGTTAAACAGTTGTCCATAACACACGTTGATAATTTGAAAATAAACTACTATTGTTACTCGAGAAGGAATTCTCCTGTCAATTCCACGTCAATACTAAGAGTAAAAAAGTTGTATTGTGAGGGGTTGGAAATGCGATAAATATTTATTGGCGATTTTGGAAACATGTTTTTAATCTTGAATTATTGAACGATTTATTTTTTGTAGTTTAGTGTCCGTGAGTGATCTTCTACACATTTCAGCTGAATTTATCATATAATTTTTTTTAAAGTATTCTTTACTAATATCTTGTAGTAATATCTTGAGAATTATTTTTTGGTTTGCAGAGCAAAAAACTTTTAATTACGTTTTAAGTCTTGCAACTATTATTATAAACTAACGCAATTTACCTATATTTGTTTGAGGCAGTGTTGGGCAAACTTTAATTGCAAGAACGATTAAAGATAACAATTAATTGGTAAATGCAACCACAACAGCTAACAATTAATCAATTTTCAATTGTTTTATTAATTTTAATTTAAAATAACAATTTACCACTTTTTTTATTTGTTTGAAGTCCAAGACTTACAACTGAATTTTTCTAAATCTGTACTCATTTCGTTTTAATGCATCAAGTTTATTGTTTTAATTGTTTCATACAACAATTAAAAAAATTTAATTGTAATTATTTTAATTGTTACGATTGACATACGTTCGTAATGTTAATTTAATTGTAATTATTTTAATTGTTACGATTGACATACGTTCGTAATGTTAATTTAATTGCAAGGTGCAATTAAAAGTTCAATTGCGATTATTTTAGTTGTAATTAATTTAATTGCAATTACTTTTTTTGGTCAATTAACAAAATAGGTTTGGTTTTGAATTATCGTCGCACTAGAGCTACACGAGGACTATTGGCGACGGGCGTCGTATTTTAGAACCACAGTCAAGCGACAAGCCGACACCTGAATAGGCACCCAACGCCACCGTTAAGGGCGACATCGTACGCAGCGTTAGGACTTTGAAGGATATTTAACGTGGTACAACGGGGTATTTTTCGTCGGACATTTTTGGCTGCACGGGCCGTTTATAGGTCGGCAGTTATTTTGGCGATGCCCGGACCCGAACCTGGGACCTTTAACATGCTAGGCAAGTGCCTAACCGACAGGGCTCCCCAGCCCTATTAACAAAATAGTTGACAAATTAATTGATAATGCCCAACACTGGTTTGAGGGATAGTTGGGTTCAAAACTTGAGTCCTGACATAAGGAAATTGAACTGTCTAAAACCAGAAAATTGCGAAAATCGACTCATATTGAAAAACCTCAACGCAACAGACACGGATACTAGGGTGGGCCAAAAAAAGCTTTTTTTTTATTTCGGATCGCTATAGTGCGGAAAAGTTGCCATTGGTAAAGACATGAAAAGTGCAGTAATTATTATTTTTTTATTATCATATCTACCGTTCGCGCAATGCCTTCAAAGTTGGCGAAATATTGTTAAAAACCGTAATTTTTTATAATTTTTTTTTTAAACAAGGCATATGTTTTTAATTGCGTTCCTATATCATGAATTAACTACTAAAAGTATGTAAAATCCAAATATTATACCTCTTATTAATAATAAATGCTATAATAAACGTTATAATAAGTTATTATACATTTGTGTCAGATCTTCCGACCACTCAACGTAGTATAAAATAAGGAAAATTCGTATTTTTGCTAAATTTCAAAGTTTTAACTTTTTGTAAATTTTAATCATACAACATGATATGGGAAAACAATTAAAATCATATATATTGGGTTTAAAAAAATTTATGAAAAAATTACGGTTTACTTTGATGGCATTGCGCAAACGGAAGATATAGTCATAAAAAATAATAATTAGTGGATTTTTCATGTCTTTACCAATGGCAACTTTTCCGTACTATAGCGATCCGAAATAAAATGAACAAGTTTTTTTTTTCCGGCCCATCCCAACGGATACAGTAAGACTGTATTTTCCTTCTACTTTCGTATTTGGAATTCGGCTGCGTTTGTCCGATATTCTTTTCACAAATCGTGGAATTCCTATTCCTGCGTTCCAAACTTTTTTTCTTCAAATACTATATAGATCACAAAGAGAAAGAAAGAAAAAAAAAAGTATTGGACGCTATCTCTAACCTAGTCTGACATCGAATCGTATTTGCAAGTTGGAGGAATCTTCGGAGTAAATAAGACATGCGTTTCGAAGATGTTTTTTTTCTCTCTTCCAAAAGTAAGTCAAAACTCTGAAATTCTGATCTAGTATGTTTGGGTGTCGAGGATTCAGTTTTAAAGTATTCAAAACGCGGTAGAAATTTCGGGAAAAAACAGTAAGTGAACGGTAGTGAAGTTAATGAGCAAAGTAAATTGGCACACCAAAAAGGCACAGCAAAGCAGGGTTGGCACGGTATTTACCATACAAGGTTTTTACCGGTATTTACCATGGTTTTTACCGCCTTGGTAAAAACATGTTTTTCCCATGGTTTTTACCACTCTTGGTAAAAAACATGTTTTTGCCACCTTTTCTGAAATAACATATTTATTACCAAATAAAGCAGACAAATCAATAATTTATGTTCTTGTTGATGATGAATTCTAGTTTTCATTTTATTGTGGCATTGATATTGTGATGTGTTTGAAGAACAAATATTAAATACAAATTACTATAGATATTTTTTCAAAAATATTCATACCACAATAGGAAGAAAAAAAATATAAACATCAAGAACAACACCTGTCCAATTATACACACATGTGTGTCTACATATAATAGGGGAGAGTGTTGTACCTTGGGACGCTTGTACCTTGGGACACTGACAATTTCTAAGAATCTATTGGTAATATTCATACATTGTTTATTTCTAATAGTAGCCTTGACCAACAGACATCATCATAATAAAATTTAACACTAGCATCATTGAATTGATGAAATGGTGACCAAAAATAATATTTCATTACCCCAAAGTAAATATTTTTCTCGTTCTAATATAATTTTTTACCTTAGTACTCTTACAAAAAGTCAACTGCATTTTATTTTCTTCATAAAAGAGAAGATTTTAAAATATTTTTATTATGAGAAAATAATGATAATGCATTTGGATTGGCCACTATCTTGCTTTTATTTAAACCATGTAGTGTGTTGTACCTTGGGACAGTATTAATAATTTGATTAAATTCTTAATAATTTGGATTTATAAAAATATCTTTATTATTTATTTTAAGAGCAATTCCACAAAACATGTAAAATACAACTCAGCTTTGTTTTGGATATATTTTATAATGATTGAAGTTTGAAAATATAATTCTGGCAACACCTGATAAATCTTTTTCCTTCCGTGTGATGAAATGTTCTAAAGAGCACATTTTCTGATGTATTTTGAAATAAAGTTTGTTTCCTGACACAAATTAGTTCAAATGTATGACTATTGACAGAATTATAAAGCATGTCCCAAGGTACAACATCATGTTGTACCTTGGGACAGTTTATCCTCTCTACTTTAAATGAGTGGCAATTTTTTAATTTCAAGCTGCCAGAATTTAAAAAAATATATTATAGAGGAATATATTGGTGTGTTGAAATGTTGCTTTGAAATTTTTATTTTGACAATAATTATCGAAGAAAAAAATTAAAATGTAAAAATTGTCCCAAGGTACAACACTCTCCCCTAAGTGTAAATTATACACAGATTGTGAAATATTTGTTTTCAAGCGTAGGAAGTAAAATGTTTTTTCCCGGTAAAAACCTGGTTTTTACCGGTAAATACCAAGTTTTTACCATGTCTTGGTAAAAACTAGTTTTTACCGGTAAAAACCCTTCCCTGCAAGCCAAAGAGTAAAAAAAGCACATGTTTTATTACAACCAAAGACAAAATGTTTAGTTAGCCAAAGTTCAGTCACGTGATCCAATCAGCTCACAATGGTTCAGTCACAGAGTAGAAAGCGCAGTTAAAGAGAAATATTGGGAATACTCACAAAAATATAGCCTAATGATAACTGTTTTACTTAGTGAATTGGACTTTTAAAAAATTCTTTTGAAGAAATGATTTATTTAATCCCTTTTTTACATGCTATTGCCGAATGTTAAAGATGAAAAACGTAATCAACCCCCCGCTATTTCTGCACTAAACACTCGAAACAAACGTCCTGTATTTACGGACCTACCCAACAGACTAACGTAGTTTTTGCACATAACACGCATCTTGCCTTTCTACGCTTATTTTCGTTGAAAACGAGTTTTCGGATTTTTTTGACTGAAGTGGTTTCTGCACTCACCGGGGGCTTGACGCCATCCTCTATTACTGTTTGCTTTTTAAGTGCGCATGCGCCAACACGAATTTAATTATGTTTTGATTTTGAGTGTATTTTAATAAGTAAGCAGACTATAACAGGGCTTCAAAACACAACGACTGGGCCGTAACAGGGGCTTAACGCCATTCTCTGTTATATTTGCTTTTTTCTTGCGCATGCGCAACACGAACTGAATTTAGTTTCGATATTGAGTGTATTTTCACAAGTAAGCATGCTTCTAAAAGGAAGCAATGCGAAGTTAACGGGTTCCCAATAAGGCGGGACCATACTGCTAGTTGTTTATACTGCAGTGCAAAATCGACACAAACCGCACTATAAGTATCCACGAGTCGCCAAAAGCACTCGTGTAGCTTTAGTGCGATATTAAATCTGCTTAAACCAGTTGGCTCCCGCGATGAAATCGGCCAAAACGGGCGACTACTCGCCAACCTTGCTCCCCAAACCCCGTACCAATAAAACCAATCTCACAATAACGCAAGTTTTTTCCCATCGAGTATTCAAATATATTCATCCCAAAAAATAGAAATATCCGCAGCAGCGATACATTGAAAAAGATCCCGCCACTTTAAATCCCCATTCGTATGTCTGTGTCATGAAACTACATAACATGCCATGAATATCTAAACCTAAAAGAAGTTATATATCCTGGAAGATTTCCCTCTACGTCTCTCCTTCGAATAAAAGGTTTATAAGGATAGAGTGTCAGGGGAAATTGTCCTATCGAGATTACACTTTTATATACTTTTTGGCTATTCTCATGTTGTCAAGTGTTTGATGTCCTTCAAAAAATGCATTTCCGGGTGAATATGGATTTGTGGAATAGCTTTTGGTGGTAGTAAAGGTGTAAAGAACCAAAACAAGTGGGAATTAGGTATTTAAATTACTTTTGGATTTTTATGAGTATATGTAGTGTTGGAATGTAGTAGAAATCTGTACTGGGTTCGTTTCTAAAATGTTATTTAACACTTTTTTTTATTTGCCACATAGTTTTTCGATTATTATTCATAAAGTATCAAAACTTTTAGTGGAACGGATTGCATTTGTTACTGTCACTGTGTTACAATTGAAGGGTACAGGGGAAGAACCGCTTTATTTCGTAGACGGCTTTCCTTAAAAGCATATTTGGGGATGATAGTGAGAAATCGTCGAAACTGGTCTTAAGAAACCGGTTACTCGCATTGTTTATCTTTCGCGGCAACCCTGATTCACGCCAGAGATCAGTGGATACGAGTTACACGTTTGTACCGCGAATGAAGAACCGAAAGAAAAACCGGTTTCTGGTCGCCAATGTACGCCAAGCAGACACAATTACAGAAAGACTCTATATAAATCAAGTGGTTCTTCCCCTGTACTCTTCCATTGAAAAAAAAAAACTCTCGGGTTTACCACTATGAATTACCACTATGATATAACGACGATTATTACGATTTAAATAGAATCACCAAAATAGACGCTTACTCGCCAAACTTGTGTTCCAAACCCCGCACCAATAAAACCAATCTCACAATAGCGCAAGTTTTTCCCATCGAGTATTCAAATATATTCGTCCCAAAAATAGAAATATCTGCTGCAGCGATACATTGAAAAAGATCCCGCCACTTTAAATCCCCATTCGTATGTCTGTGTCATGAAACTACATAACATGCCATGAATCCCTAAACCTAAAGGAAGCCATGTATCCTGGAAGATTTCCCTCTACGTCTCTCCCTCGACTAAAAGGTTAATAAAGATATAGCGTGAGGGGAAATTGTCCTATCGAGATTGCAATTTTTGGCGATTTTTATGTTAAGTGTTTGATGTCCTTCAAAAAACGCATTTCCGGGTGAATATGGATTTGTGGAATAGCTTTCGGTGGCTGGAATGTTGTGAAGTGCTTTAAGAAGAAGTGAGAAGTTCGTGTTAAAATTACTTTTTGAGTTTTATGATAGTATATTTAGTGTTGGAATGTTGTACAAATCGGTTCTGGGTTCGTTTTTAATGTTCTGGTGACGCTCGTCTTATATAACAGCTATTTTTTTTTTACTTCTACATTTTTTTTACTTTGTTTCGTTTATTATTCATACAGTATCAAAACTGTTAGTGGAACTGATCGCATTTGTTACTGTCACTGTGTTATAATCGAATAATAAATAAACTTGGGTATGTAACACATCACGACTTTAAATTACCACTATGATTTAACGACGATTAAAATAGAATAACCAAAACGGACGCTTACCAATACCACCTAGATTAGAAGGCCAAAGAACTAAGCAACACAACGTCACACTAGTGGACCAATTTCGATTTGTTGACCAATAACGTCGTATCTTAAGATGACGTCGCATCTTGATTCATCTTATCTTAAAAAATGTTTTCAAATACAAGATCTAGTCACGAATGATCATTGGTCAAAACCGCAGAATCGGTCCACCAATTTGACGTCAAGCATTTAGTTCGCCGGCCTTCTAATCTAGGTGGTATTGCGCTCACTCGCCAACCTTGCGTCCCAAACCCCGCACCAACAAAACCAATCTCACAATAGCGCAAGTTTTTTTCCATCGAGTATTCAAATATATTCCATCCTAAAAATGGAAATATCCGCAGTAGCGATATATTGAAAAAGATCCCGCCACTTTAAATCCCCATTCGTGTGTCTGTGTCATGAAACTACATAACATGCCATGAATATATCTAAACTTAAAAAAGAAGTCGTGTATCCTGGAAGATTTCCCTCTACGTCTCTCCTTCGACTAAAAGGTTGATAAGGATATAGTGTGAGGGGAAATTGTCCTATCGGGATTACACTGTTATATACTTTTTGGCTATTCTCGTGTTGTCAAGTGTTTGATGTCCTTCAAAAAACGCATTTCCGGGTGAATATGGATTTGTGGAATAGCTTTCGGTGGCTGGAATGTTGTGAAGTACTTTAAAAAGGGGAAGTGAGAAATGTTTGTTAAAATTACTTTTTGACTTTTATGAACATATGTATGGTGTTGGGACTTAGTTATGTTCCTCATGGTCCCGTTTTTTTTAAAAATTATATTCCAGTAACGTCGCTTCTTATTTAACACCAAAGAAATCTTTTCCTTTTTGAATAAACAAAAACATTGTGATGTAAATTATCGAAATTGTCGTTGTTTCTCATTCCACTCGAGGGGCCGGGGAGCCCAGTTGGTTAGGCGTACTCCTTTCATGTGAACGGTCCCAGCTTCGGGTCTGATATGTAAACGGCCCGTGCAGCCCAAAAATGTCAGAAAAATAATATCCCATGTAGAGGTAATTCACGTTAAATATGCTTCAAAGTCCTAACGTGGCGTACGATGTCGTCCTTAACGGTTGCGTTGGGTGCCTATTCAGGTGTCGGCTTGTCACTTAAGTGTGGTTCTAAATTAAAGAGTATACGGGAAGAACCGCTTGATTTCTTTAGAGTCTTACCGTAATTGTGTCTGCTTGGCGGACATTGTTGACCGGAAACCGGTTTTTCTCTTAGTTCTTCATTTGCGGTACAAACGCGTGACTGGAATCCACTGTTCTTTGGCGTTAATCAGGGTTGCCGCGAAAGATAAACAAAGTGAGTAACCGGGTGTTTCTTTACACCAGTTTAGGTGATTTCTCGTTATCATCCCCAAATAGGCTATTAAGGAAAGCCTTCTACGAAATCAATCGATTCTTCCCGTGTACTCTTCAATTATGGCGCCCGTCGCTAATAGCCCTCGTGTAGCTCTAGTGCGGCGATATTTCAACTAATCTATTCTCAACCCAATTGCGGCAACTAGTAGTTTCTCTCTATTTAAAAATCAATATCTGCACTATAACGTGAAAATAACTATTATCACATTAGCTGCAAAAGCATTCCAAATGGCATTTGAAATCGGGTTGTGGTTTTAAATCGGAAAAAGCGTTTGCACGGTCATTTTCTCATCGCAAAACCTCCGCCAAAATTACGCCAAGGAAGAGGTTCTTCCTCCTTGAATTGATTGATGCATTATGCAAATTGGCCACACTTTACGGAGTGGGTTTTTAAGTGATGCCAAAGAACGAAATTTGTATTTTTTTTTTGTTACCAGTCTTTAATTTTTTCAGTGCTGTTTTTATTTCGTGTGAGCAAGCTTTAAAGTCGCCAAAAATGTTCAACCTCCGCCAAACGGAATGTTCCCACTAATTAGGCCTTTGACTGTGTGTGTACTGTGTTTTATTAACCCTTTCAATCCTAATGATAATTTGGCATCATTTTAGAATTTTTTTCTGATCGTCTATAGCCGATATCAAAAGCACATCATTCGGTTCTTCAAATTTTTTTCTATAAGAAAATATTTTTTATTCATGCCAAAAGATGTCAGCCCTATTATTTTTTAAAAATTATAACCGGGAACATGATGAAGCCAAATTGAAATTGTTAACTGTATACTCTGTTTGGTCGTCAAATATTTTTTGGCTATATTTGCGCCCATAAAATTGGATAATTGATGTCTTTTTTTTTCTGTGATACCCTTTTGTTTATAGAAGTCTTTATTAAAAAAAACTGCTAATTTTTATAAGATTTATTCACATTCAATGTATTCCATGTACGTGTATTGCAAGTTTTTCTTTAAAACAGGCAAGTTTTTAAAGATACTAATTTCATAAATTCTGCCATTGTTATAGATAGACAGGAGTTCAGAGAAATGTCAGAAAGCTGATTTTTTTTAATGTTTAATGCGGGATAATTTTAACTCGTCACCCAAATTCATTAAAAAATAATAATACTCAATTAGTTAAAAATATATTATTCACTATTTAACTTTATATTAAATTTCTGCTTTATAGTTTAAAACTTTTAAAATGTATGCATGTCAAGATGAATAATTTAAGTTAGTAATAAAGTAATAGTTACGTTGCCAAACTTTTTGTTTAGTTCTAGTGCAACGTTTATTTAGAGCAAAACTTAAACTGAAAAAAAAATGCAGGATTATGAATAAAAACCTTTTCTTTTAAAAAAAGAATTCAACAAAAATGACGAATACTATATCAATTGTATAGTCTTTGCTCATTAAAAAATATCCTCTAGGCATTTCATCCAACTGAAATGCTTTATTAACTGCTCACTCCTGAGGTACACATACGTGAACTTTTTAGAACTCTTCATTTTAAAATGTCTTTTAATACCAACTTTTCTACTATAAACTAGACTGTTCAAGCTTTCGAAAATGTCCAGTACAGAACCTATTTATTATTTGTGTAAAAAATTATGTACTAAGATAGCCAAGTTCTACAAAAGTTTTCCCCCCACATTTTTAAGAAATTTATAAAACAATTTTTAATAAAGAAAATCTTAGAATTATTAATTTGTTGGGAAATTCTTTTTAAAAATAACGTTATTTACTAGAAACTGCTTTTCGAAATAAACTCGGCAATAACGTTCAAAAGTTTTCTTTGCACATCAGATTATGCGTAAAAAATATTTGAGGAAAAAAAATGTCTTAGAAAAACCCTTTTTTTTCTTGATGGAAGTTACTTTCCCGCCGAAAAACTGTGTACGTTGGTTATTCTAGTCACCTACTTGACTAAAATGAAGATTTATGGAGCGAGTGGAGTTGTTTTCTTGCTGCTGGCATCAGTAAATGACCTGGGGCCTTGAGTCGGTTTGACACAATAGTAGGCCGTTAGAAATTGTTGGTTGGTTGGTTGACATATATTTTCAGGCTTGTGTGCTTGGTCGCAAGGACCCGCTTATAAACCATCGTCAAGTAGGACAACACAAGACACACACAAACACATATGACAGATGTTACCATCTGTCGCCACCTCCGCAATTTGGACATGTCCCTGAAGGGGAGGGAAATTTTCTCCAGGGACCTATAGCCATGGGAAACTGCGCAATGACCGCCCACTGGACTTTCGGACCCAACAGATTTTACGAGCACGTACTCCGCATATACTCGTCAAACACAAAAATCCATGCCTGAACGGGATTCGAACCCGGACCCAGCAGCTCCAGAGGCCAATGCCTTAACCACTACGCCGCCGGATCGGCTATAAATTGTTAGAAATTGTCTCTATATAATATAAAATTGTAATTGTCGGACGCTTGAAAGCCACGTGACTTACGCGGCTTCAGCCAATCAGAAACGCTGAAAGTGTGGCGGTGTGCTTGTTTTGTGCCAGGGCTGCCTCAGGTTGCGTCCCGTGGCTTTGGTCGAGATCGTTGCTTAGCGCTAGAGCTGCGTGATGCCCTGGAGCAGTCCCACGGAAACTAGCCAGATTGTATAGATGAGCATTGGCAGTATCCTCATATTAGTCTTGCGCATGTTTGTTTGCGCAGCAAACAAATAAACAAATAGGAATTATGTAATGTAGCAATGCCCGTTGTTTGGCGAGCAGTAGCGAGCAGGGGTACCCCCCCCCCCCCCGGTATGAAATAATTTGGTAGCAATGTACGTTGCTGATTTTAAAACCTTGGAAAAAATGCATACTTACTGGGAGCAATTCTGAAATCGAAATTTTATTATTGATTAAATTTTTTTACCGTGTGCGTTGTATGTATTTTACGCTTTTTAGTTTTACAATTTTAGAATCGTCGAAGTTTGGCGATTCCAAGATTATTATTTTCGCCAAGATATTTGGAAGATACTTTCTACACTCTTAAAACGAACGAGCGATTTCAACTCAGTCTGATTAATTTTCACTCCTCCAGTCTGGAAAATGCACTTCTCCTTTTGGAGTGGATCCTTTGTGTTAAACCTCCGACAGGATCACTCCAAACGAGGGATTTTAACTCAGTCTGAGTTAATATTCATTCCTTTCCAGTGTCGAAAATGCACTTCTACAACTGGAGTGGATTTCACTCTTTTGTTTTAAGAGTGTATGTGACTTACAGCTTTGTTAAACTGAACAGTAGTGGTTTGTTCTGCTACATTGTCCCTTAAAAAATATTACGGATTAATTCAAAACTTCTCATTTTGTGTAGCTTTTAAGGACATTTGATGGCATTTTTTTCGCTTAAGTTAGCTCAATGTATTTGCATGCTGATATTTATATTACGTTTCATTTAAAGTTTGATTTTGAAGAAATGCTCTTTATCGATTTGATTTATAAGAAACTACTTTATGAATTTATATGTTACGTCGGAATCTATTATTAACAGAAATAAAAAGCAGCAACGTAGTTTTATGAAGAACCATACTTACTAATTTAAAAGTAACAAGTGAAGTGTATTTGGGTCTCTAAAAACTCCTTTTCATAAATGAATCGTTTATTTCGGAAACCACCTAAGTGACAAGTCACTTGACTGGTTTTTGAAATAAACAATTCAATTTAACACACATTTGGTTGTGACTGGATTACTCGTACTAGGACAACACATAGCAGTATTGACGTAGGAATGTGATCATTTTGTTTGTGTTGTTTAGTAGTTTTGTTCAATGTTTGTTTAGTAGCCCAACCCAAAGTGTGTTAACTTGCATTGTTCTTTTTTCAAAAACCAGATAGGTGATTTGGCACGTGGTTTTTTAGTTTATTTGAATGTTTGTAATATTGAATATTAATTGCTATTTGATCCATATAGTTGTAATTTTTCCTTAATTTATCATCACAGTGTGATGTAAACGTGCTGCGCATACATTTCTTGTTTAAACGCTTTTAAAGTAATTTGTTAATGCAACTTTGTACGTCAAGAAAACCTTAATGTGCGTGTTAATCGGACATTACAACACTGTAGTGTGAGAAATAACAGCAAAAGTGGGTAGAAAATGTTTTTTATTAATCCCAATAGATGTCAGCCCTATTATTTTTTAAAATTATGATCAGAAACATGATGGTGCCAAATGGCATCACTGGGACTGAAAGGGTTAAAAACAGAAAATCCCCATAAGAGCTTTCTTCTATATTATGATTATATTAACATCGACCTAATACATAAAACTGGCACCCATTTTGCCATTAATCACTATTTATCGCTCATTATTATCCGGAATTTACCGCCATTATTTCACACCAGTTCGAAATAAATTATTTCGATATCGATTGACCAAAGTGAATGGGGGAAATTGACGTTTGTATCTATAATGTCGTTGGGTGAATTATTAACTGTGACCGCAAGGAGTCACAAAAGAGCGGAGTTGAGGTGTTGGGGGCTGCTTCGATTTATTATGAATTTTTAATTGGATGTCAGTTTGACGAGTATTGGTCGTGTTGTCGATTTTTAGACACGTACTTAAAGAAAATTAGTAAGTTTTTTTTCCCCGCTATAAACGTACTCTTTTGTATCTATCCAAAAACTATCTATCGTATGTATTAAGATTACAAGCTTAATAACCCGGTGTTACACGGGTGACCCCTTAGATTATGACTTTTGTAATTGTAGTTAGAATGTATTTTGTGTAAACTTTTACTTCATGCCAATGGTTGTAAACAGCTAAGATTTAAACAATGGTCCATTGCATTAAATCACAATTGGAAATTGTATCAGAATCGAGTAGAGGAAATTTTACCAAGCATTTTAAATCTAATAACGATTTTAAATATTTATCTTTAAAATCTAATTATAATATTCAAATCGTAGTATTGTGCGTGCATTTTCGTACTTTACTTAATTTTCAATCGTGGTGAAATTTCTTTCAAATTAAAATTGCCACAAACCCAACTAATGCAAAATGCTATGGGCATGTTTCACGTGGGATCTGGCAACAGCTCTGCGGCCTTGTTTTCATTTTTCTCGAATTACTTTTGTCGGTATTCGAAAGTGAGTTTTCTAAGAAGAGTTTATTTTAGTTGTTATTTTTAAAAAATTACAACTTATTGCTGTGCTGTTGGTTGTTTCAATAATTTATCAAGGAAAACTCGCATTGCAAGAAGTAAGAATTAAAAAAAAAACTAAAATATTCTCAAGTTGGAATAAACTCAAGTTAGAATACCTAAGCAAAAGTAATACGAGAAAAATGAAAACACCGCAGAGCTGTTACCAGATCTGTCGTGAAACAAGCCCATTTCTAAAGAAAGTCAGTTATTTTGTAAGAAGTTATAACGGGACCTATTTTGGACTACCAGTTCCAGCACTTCTATTCTTAATAAATAAGTTTCTAAACTTGTTTCAAAAAAGTATATCATACCAAACAAAAACCCTATGTAAAAAAAAGAGCTTTATCTTTTTCCACAATCCCCAAAAAACAATGAAACGCAAAACTGAAGCCGCCCCCAAACAAATCAACTTGTTTTACAACTTCGTGGAGGAAAACAAACTTTGTTTTAATTAGCGCCAAATCCGATCGCTTTCTTTTCTTCTAATTGAACCCGTCTGGGGAATCTCTGGAAATGAGTTGTTTTTTACTTGTTCTTTGATAGGAAGAAGAAACGAACTGTTCTTTTTTTACCTTATTATATTCCTTCGGATCACAACGCAAGTTTCGAAAAGGTTCCAAGGAAAGATACTAATTTCTTAAGATCAAAACAATAGGTTTTTAACAGCAGCTGATAAATCGAATAAGCAAAAACTTTATATGTTACATAAGTAAGAAGCATAATTTTTTTAAAAAAAAGTGTTACATATTTATTTCAACTTATACACGCTAAAAAAATTTATTGTTTTCATGTTTTCACGTCAACATATTTCCTAAATTTTAGTAGTTTTTTTAAAAATCAATTTATACATAAAATTTGAATACGTACTCTAGCACGGCCTACTCAACTACTAAGGCTGTAGAAGCTTATTCCCAAACAAGCTCGGGGACGGAAATTTCGACGCCATAGTCACGGGTGACGTTGTTCCGAAGATGAAGACAACCTGTTCGGAACCACTCGTTCACAGCTGACCCAAAAACGAAAAGGTTCCTACAAGGCTGATGAACAACTAAAAAGCTACACATTCACACTTAATATTTGAATTGTTCTGTTCAACCGATGAATTGTTTAGAGAAAGTCTGTCTGAAACCACGCTACAACTCCAACAATAAGAGCTACACTCTTAAAACAAACACTCCTAATTTAACTCAGTCTGAGTGGATTTCTATCCTCCAGACTGGAAAATGCACTTCTCCTTTTGGAGTGGATCCTTTGTGTGTTAAACCTCCGACAGGATCACTCCAAACGAGTGATTTTAACTCAGTCTGAGTAAATATGCATGCCTTTACGGTGTCGAAAATGCACTTCTCCAACTGGAGTGGATTTCACTCTTTCGTTTTAAGAGTGTACAGACTTCAAATTTGGTACACTACAAGTTTCGAGTACCTGTCGGACGTTATAATTTTTTTTTGAGAAAATAGCGCATGCGCAAATGTTAATTGATATTGAACTTTTAGGTTTTAAAATTGTTGATATTGGTTTATGGTATAAAATTAACTTTAAATGTGTATTAGTTTATTGGAGTGGAAATTGAAAGTCGTGTTGTGGTACCCAAATTGTAAGATGCGCAGGCGCAGCGAGCAAATATTTAAATGATTTTCTTCTTATAAATGAACATTTACTATAATCTACTGTGTTGCAAATGAAACCAAGACCTTTCTCTCCTGATCCAAAGTGACTGTAGGGATTTCCGCTGCAGTTTCCTCCCCTAAAACTCGTCTGGTGCGACACTTAAAAAGAACTGAAGCGAATAAACCTCCTCTTCATTTCGCTCACAGAACCCCAATTTCGCAATCAGGTAAAGCTTCCGACGTGAAAAACTAAAAAAAACTAAATTAAAACACAAGTATTTAGATTGACATGTGTTTTCCCTTTTATTTGGATAACTACAGCGCCCTCTGGGGATCCGCCCTGGAACTTCTTGTGTCTTTAAGACAAATTGATTGGGTTAAGTTGAAAAAGAAACAAGTTAGCTGACGAATTAATTAGTTTGAAAAAAGACCGCGAGTCCTGTTGGACATTTGACATTTTGTCAAATTGAGCACCTTGTGATGTTCTGGTTTGCTGCACTCTTAAAACAAACACTCCTAATTTAACTCAGTCTGAGTGGATTTCACTCCTCCAGACTGGAAAATGCACTTCCCCTTTTGGAGTGGATCCTTTGTGTGTTAAACCTCCGACAAGATCACTCCAAACGAGTGATTTTCATTTCATTTTGAGTAATATTGGATGGATGCCTTCAACTGGAGTGGATTTCACTCTTTTGTTTTAAGAGTGTGGGATAAGTTTTATTAAAAACTTCATTCGTAAGTTGGGCATAGGAGAATGCTTAATAATACAAAAATAGTTTTTTTGTGTGTCTGTTCCTTTTAAATAGTATTGTAGTTAGGTTTTGACTATATCATGAGTTCTTACACGTCATATAAATATTTAGTTTATTTATAATATTTAATAAATAAATTTTTTTAAAATTACACTCTTAAAACAAAAGAGTGAAATCCACTCCAGTTGGAGAAGTGCATTTTCGACACCGTAAAGGCATGCATATTTACTCAGACTGAAATGAAAATCACTCGTTTGGAGTGATCTTGTCGGAGGTTTAACACACAAAGGATCCTCTCCAAAAGGAGAAGTGCATTTTCCAGTCTGGAGGAGTGAAATCCACTCAGACTGAGTTAAATTAGGAGTGTTTGTTTTAAGAGTGTAAATATCGCTTTGTACAGTAGTAATAAAATATAATATAATTGTGGGAGCCTTATATAAAATTTTTACTAACTTGAATAAATATTTCGACTAGAGTTCGTATTCAAATTTAATGTATAAATTGATAAAAAAAATATAAATATATAGGAAACATGTTGACGTGAAACACGCAAAAAAAAAACGTGTATTAGTTTAAATTAATGTGTAACACTTTTTTTTACAAAAAATATCAATCTTCTTATTTATGTAACATATAAAGTCTTTACTTATTCGATTTATCAGTTGCAGTTACCGTTAGAAACCTATTTTTTTCTCGTAAGAAATTGGTATCTTTCGTTGTATTACTTACTATATAGTAAAATTAATTTTTGCCTTTTTTGTTAATAACTTCTAGATTATAAGCAAGTTTAAGCTTTTTAAAAATACGAATACCGAATTGGCTTACATGCAAGTGTCAATTTATTTGTATAAACAGCGCAAGGATCAACCTCGATTTCAAAAGTTTTGAATTGGGTTTTGCAATATTTTTTTTTATTTCAGTATTGACTTTTATTTAGGAAAACACGATGGATCTTGTTAGTGCGTTCATAGCTCCTAAAAAGTGCATGGGGGCTGGGGAGCCCAAGCATGCGAAAGGTCCCAAGTTCGTGCGCGGGCATCGCCAAAATAACTGCCGACCTATAAAAGGCCCGTGCAGCCAGAAATGTCCGTGTAAGGGAGTGCACGTTAAATATCCTTCAAAGTTCTAACGCTGCGTACGATGTCGCCCTTAACGGTTGCGTTGGGAGTGTCTATTCAGGTGTCGTCTCGTCACTTGACTGTGGTTTAAAAATACGACACACGTCGCCAATAGCTCTAGTGCGACGATAATTCAAGCCTAACCTAACCTAAAAAGTGTTTGTTTTGTTGGTTGAAAACCTCAATTTACACAAAGTTGAAGTGTGTCCATTAGTAAATATGAAACGTATGTTTGATAGTGTTTTGAAAAAAAAAAAAAAACATTTGTTTAAAAAGTATGTTTACCTGAAGAGGTTAAAAAAAATATTTACTTAAATTGCAACCTTTTGATACAAATAACTCGATTGAAGGAAGAACTATCTTGGGTATTCTTTGATCAACTTTTATTCAATCGATAGTGTTTTTCTTTTGTGTTTCCGCGGTTAACTGTCTAAGTAACTAAGGATGTTAGAGTCAAGTTTTCTTTCGTTAACTAAATGGAGTTTTTATATCTTTAACTACTTTATTTTACTCGCTACAACATTGTGCTGTGTAATTGCGTGAATATTTGTTTTGTAATTAAGTTTTAGAAAACGTTCCATATTGTACTTTTAACATTATTTGCGTTTTATTTTATTTAAGCAATTGGGGAAAAAATAAAAAGTTAATGTCTTTTTTTTCAGATTTTATTTTTAACCATTCTAAAATCTTTTTTATTGTAATTGCAAACGGTATATTAACTGTTTCAGTCCCACGTGATGCCATTTGGCATTTTTGATATCATAAATGGCTATAGACGATCAGAAAAAAAACATAAAATAATTATGCAAAATTGTCATTGGCATTGGGACTGAAATGGTTAAATAATGTGGGATTCGTAGGTTTTATTTGATACCTGCTGGGATATAGTTTTTGTGCATGTTATTGAATATAAAACATTGTTTTAAAATTTATTTAGTAGAAAGCATTCAGTTTAATGAATAGTATGTTCTTGAACATTTTTTATTCATCGTGTTGTTAAAAAAATTACTTTTGTTTGATTCAAGTTCATTTTTCAAGGAAAATGGAATGCATTGTTGAATATATTTTTATTTGATCAAAGTGCATTATTTTATCTAAAGTAGAATAGCATTGTTATGTGTTCGTAACGATTTCTAATACATAAACTAAAATTGTGTTTCTTTAAGAGTATTGTTTTATTAAAAAAAAAGTTGGATTTCGCGGTTTAACTAATCACAATTTTTTTTTAAAAAACCTTTCTTGTACATTACATAATTTTCTTCAAAAATATTTAATTTATCGAATAAATTTTATTGTTGTACTTAAAATAAAATGCATTGTTGCAAGAAATATTCTTATATTACTTGTTCTTATACTTACTAGAATGTTTATGATTATTTTTATTCGATTAAAAGGCATTGTATACTAATTTTTTCCCCTTTTATTCTAGGTAAGTGAGAAATGAATTTTTATTGATATCAAGCCATAATCGCCCGTAAGTTATTTTATCATTACATTTCTTTTGTTGATGTGTTGGAATTAAATTTATCAAAATTTTACAGAAATAAATAAATATTTCTCAGAAATTCTTGAAAGCCCGGACAGTTTTAGATTTTGGGCCCTTGTCTGTGCATTTGCTTTAACTTATAATTACCTGGCATTTTATATCACTTGGGCCGTCGTAGTGATCCGTACCAACTAAATCAAGCTATCAAGTTCTGTTTGTGTGTCTGTCATTTCGAATGTTGCAAGCCACCTGCTTAAAGATTGTTTTTCCTTGCGATTCTTAGATTACGGATCCTTCTGTTTCTTGTCCATGGCGGTTTTACTTTGACGATAGATTGCAGCTGGGATTCTGACGGATTTTTTAAAGTGTTTTAAACAAATGAGTTTTTATTATTTTACTACCTAAACTAGACTGAATTGCTCGCTTTGTGGTTGTTGTTGTCTACACTCTTAAAACGAACGAGCGATTTTAACTCAGTCTGATTAATTTTCACTCCTCCAGTCGGGAAAATGCACTTCTCCTTTTGGAGCGGATCCTTTGTGTGTTAAACCTCCGACAGGATCACTCCAAACGAGTGATTTTAACTCAGTCTGAGTTAATATTCATTCCTTTCCAGTGTTGAAAATGCACTTCTCCAACTGGAGTGGATTTCACTCTTTTGTTTTAAGAGTGTAGTTTCTCCTGAGTCATAGCCTGGAAGACAGGAGAAGTGCAGTGGCTTCCGTTGGTGTAAGGCCTTGAGCACCGTGAGGGTGGAAGTCTGACTTCTTCTCAGATAGGGAACCACCTCCTCAATTTAGTCATGTTGAAGGAGGGGAGTACCACTTGCTTGACAAGCGAGGATTGAAATCACCAAATCGGCTTTGCGTTTTGAGTAAAAGTTTTAAATATGGTTACGAAATAGAATAAAATGTATAAAAACTAAACATATAAAAATTAATAAATATTGTAGGGAAAAAAAGTCAAGTGCCCAATCGATATAAACTCATCCGTGATACTTATTGTTAGAGGAGGTATGAAACGAAAACTGAATTTCTTAGCGACTGCCCTATGTCAATTATAAATTTATTGTAATTATTTTATATCTAAATAACCCTAGTTTGTCATCAATTCAAGGAACTAAATAATGTGGCTTCTTTCTGAGATACTAGTACTGCACAATAACTCACACACGAAACTTTCGAATACTAGAGTGGCATGTTAATAGCCCTATACATTTTCCGCGGTCGTTTGTATCCTTCTTACGTTTTTTTTTATTGTTACGAAGAAAAAAAAACCCGAGTGCATTATTCTTCGCAACAATGTTTATATAGTTTAGGTATTTCGAAAAAATAAGGTATTATGCCCTGTTACAAATGTGATATGAAAATTGGAAGTTTTCTTTCTTTTTTGATTTATTAAGTTAGTGGGTTTTATTTTCATTAAAATATGCCTCGGGGAAAAAAGTGTTAAAAATTTCAGACCTGTTTATCTTACTTGAACAACTATGATATAGTGGCCGATCTCGATTTGGCGATTTACGTTCGTTGCCAAGCAACGAAAATGTCCAACTATGGTAAACGTTCCACTTTATATTTCATTACAACTCGATAGGTATAGCAACCGTACTGAAAAGTTTCAAGCTCGCCAAAATTCGCCAATGAACAGACCGGCTATTATATCATAGTTGTACCACTTAGTATCTCAGTAAAAAACAAAATATTGTTAACAGTTCTATTTAAAGCGTACTTTTAAAAACAAACTTAACTATACGATGCAATGAATGTATCTAAACTCGTATTTTAATGGATATCTTCTTGAGAAAGTAATTATTAGTAAAAAAAAAGAAATCTATTGTTAATTATTTATTCAAAAGAAATTTATTGTTAATTATTTATTCTAAAGAAATTTATTGTCAATTATTAATTCTAAAACAACTATTCTACAGAAATTTATTATTAAAAATTATTTATTCTACAGAAATTTATTATTAAAATTATTTATTGAAAAGAAATTTATTATAAAAAATTATTTATTGTAAAGAAATATATTAAAAATTATTTATTCCAAAGAAATTTATTATTAAAAATTATTTGATTCCAAAGAAATTTATTATCTTATGAATTTATTCGCGTATTAAAACCTGTGATTTAATGAATTGAAAACCTTGAACACATTAAAATATTAAATTTATTGATCCTAAATATATTTGTTGAAATTAAAAGGGTTAACCTCCCAACTTTGGGGAACCGATAGTGGCAAACGTAGCTACTTAAAACATCAGCTAACGGGTTCTAAGCTTCTCTCAAATCTTAAAGGAGAGAGAAAAAAAAAGATTTGCATATGGCTATTTCTGATTAGGCACGTTCTTGCAGATTTGGCGCCGGATTACGGCGCATTTGGCTCTTTTTTCTTTGTTGCTGTGATTTAACACATACTTAAAGGTTTATTGATAAAGATGCCGAGAGAAGCTCTTTGTGGGATACTTGCTTTTGCTGAGTTGGTTTTTGGATGATTTTCCTAAATTTATTTTTCTTATAAAGAGTGTTTGATCTTTCATCTTTATGGTTTATGTTACTAAACAGTTTGTGAAGAAGTTAAGGGGTCTAAGGAGTCTTAAAAATGTGCAAAGAAGGAACTACAAAGTATAGTTTGATCTCTCATGTAATTTTTTAACTACTCAATATACAAGTATAATTTTTTTATATGTAATTCTACAAAATTTATTTATTATAAAACAAATTTTAAAATTTATGAAACTTTAGCCAAAACTAAAATAAATGATATTAAACATAAAGCTATTTTAACACATTGTGATTAGGCTTGCGCGGCAAATTGTGAGGTCAAAATTGAAAAAATGACCAAGAAAATGACTTTATATTGTACAAATATGTACAAACTAGGACTTATACCTAAATTCTCAGCTCAATTTTAATTAGAAATTATTTAAAAATAAATTTAAAATCAAAATTAAAAAAAAATTATTAATTTTTTTAGAAAAAAGCTCTTAAAATAATTTCTTATTAAAATTGAGATGAGAATTTAGGTATAAGTCCTAGTTTGTACATATTTGTACAATATAAAGTCATTTTCTTGGTCATTTTTTTCAATTTTGACCTCAAAATTTGCCGCGCAAGCCTAATCACAATGTGTTAAAATAGATTTATGTTTAATATCATTTATTTTAGTTTTGGCTAAAGTTTCATAAATTTTAAAATTTGTTTTATAATAAATGTCTTGTAGAATCTTGTAGAATTACATATAAAAAAATTATACTTGTATATTGAGTAGTTAAAAAATAACATGACAGATCAAACTATACTTTGTAGTTCCTTCTTTGCACATTTTTAAGACTCCTTAGACCCCTTAAAACATTAGTAGAATCGCTTTTCGTACAAAAATTAAACTAAATTTTTAAACAGAGTTATAAAAAAAAATTGGCTTTTTATCTTAGTTTAGTTATTCATATTATTTAATTAAATTAATCTTTTTGAAAAAATTAAATTATAGTTAAACTCTCTTATGTAAAATTTCATTGTCAATCAAGAAATAAATATGTATACTTTCCACTTCCGTTTTCATACGCATTGAAAATCTTTTACTATAAAACTGTAAAGCAGTTATATTTTAATAAGTAAACTTAATCCCCCCCCCCCCCCCCCCCCCCCCGAATTTTAGGCGGCTTGTTTCAAGTGGCGTTATCTTTCCTGCTTTCAAACCTTTCATTTCTTTTGATTAACAACTTCTTTGATCTATATAAAGAACAATGATAGCTTAACTCTTAAATATTTTTTTTTATGAATACTCATTCTGAATATAAGTATTATACTAAGGATAGAGACATTAAAGATAACCTGTTCTTTTATGATACTTAAAAATATTGTATGAACATTTTATATTTAATATTTTTAAAATATAATTTGTTGGCCTTTAGTATTCAAAAAATTACTATTTTACATTTTTGCAAAAAGAATTATTCAAACAGTTTGTAATTTAGTACGTACTAAAAAAATTACTATACAGCAACAGTGTTTTAAGTTTTTCAAAATTATACTTAGCCACACTAAGCTTAAAAAAACCATTTGCCCTTATAAAAGTCGCATTTTAATCTATAGGTTGTTTTTTCCAATCCTACAATTCAAAACCCTAGAGAATTTTTTTAACGTTTTAAGAACCTTTTTTTAGCTTTGAAGTGTTTCTATTTCCAATTATCCAATTAATTTTTTCATTTTTATTCTTTTCAATGTTTTCTTTTGAATACTTAATTTTCATTAATTATTTTTAATGCAATGTTTACTTTTATAGATTGGTTAATTGTTTTTGCGGCTTTTCATTTTTTTAAAAATATGAACTGTGTTTTTTGTTCTAAAGCGCTTTGAGTTTTTAAGATTATTTTTTAATTGTGGTTTATATTTTAACCAAATACCCTGATTAATTTAATTAATAGGTATTAAAATTATTTTGTTTTACATATTTTTGTAGTTATTTGACTGTTACCGAGCGTAAAAATGTTTTTAGAATCGTTTTGATAAACATGTTCATTATCATTTTTATAAACTTGTAGGTCAAACATAGTTTGAATTTGTGACAATGTTTTGTGTTTTGAAAATTGTCATTTAAGGATATATCTGGGTCAAAATAACCGAATTTTTTTTTTTTTGTGACAGATTTAACATCTTTATTTTCTTTTTCATCAAGATAAATTTCAAACGTTCAAATTTGCTAAAGGGTACTTTTCTCCTCTTTTATTTATTTGTACATTTTTAAATTGTGCTTGCTCTTTCCCCGATTGACTATCTTTGACGCTACCTACAATTTTGAAACAATTAAATATTCGAAGTAAGGGCTCACCGATTAATAATTTTTTTTTGTCTGTGCGAGTATTAAGCGCTTTTCTTGTTTAATTTTGGTTTCAAATTGTTTAAATTGAATGCAGTAATGCGTTAGAGCATTATTTAATCTATTATATTTTACGAGAAAGCTGAACTTTAGTAGCCAGTCCAAATTCAACCTTCTATTCTGCAAGTGCTAACCTTTTTAAATTTCACCATAAACCGAAAAAAAAGACTATTTTTCTTGTTATTATAGGAAGTACTATTTTTCTCATTATTTTTCTTGTTATTCCTTCAACTGTAATTGTTTTATAATTGCCTAACATTTTTCATTTCCCTCTTTTGGAGTTATTAAGTTCCAGTTTCATCGTAGAAATTTGCATTTTAATGTTCATCTCCACAACACTAATTATTCTAACTACTCGATTCATTCGAGTCCGCTCTGAACCAAGTTCCGTGATTAACTATGCTCTTACACGCAAGTAAAATTATGGTCGGTTAAACTGTAACTGTGTTTCCTTTCGTTGGTTGAACTGTATCAACGACATATGTAATAATGTATCGCTAATGTAACTGTTGAAAAGGCCAGAAGAAGAGGGGCCGCAATGATTATCGCCAAATCACTAATTTGGCAATAAAAGGTTGCTACATCTGGTAACTTATCGCTGCTGTTTCCATAACCTAAAAAAATCTAAAAGAAAATATGTTTGATATTTTCTAAGTATGTGACTGATAAATATATCGTTTTTTTCTGCTAAGTGGTTAGCTTTATTTAAAAATATTTAAGAGTTAAGCGATTTGAAGACTACAGGGGAAAAAAACTTTATCGACAGGGAATCTGTCTGCATTGAGGTCGGCTTGGCGAGTGGTGGCGATCGGAAACTAGCTATCTTTTCTTCATCCGAGGTTCAAGCGTCAGACTAGTGTCTGGCGTGAATTTCGATCATAGAGATAGTAAACCTGTGCACCGCGTGATAACCCGAGGCAAAACTGATTTCTTCACACCAGTTTAGGCGATAACTCGCTATTTCGCCAAGCAGACCTAATGCAGAAAAGAAATTTTCTTCCTGTAAAGAATTCTAAAGAAATTTTCTCCCTGTACTCTTCGTTTGTGATTACCTTTGATTATGCAAATTTTATATCGTTTAAATCACGTGACTAGGTATGAAGTCACATGACTGAAATTGACCATCTTTTCAGGTTTGCTACTTAGGCAATATCTTTTCGATTTAAAGTCGATGATTTTCATGTTGGGCTGGAGTTTTAGGATGTTTTGAATTAGTAATTTATCTATTTCAAAATTTAAAATCGATTAAAAGGCTGATTCTGTTTTCACGTAACTTAATACGGGAACTATTTGAGATAGAAAGATACTCATTAACGTTGATTCGTATTTAACTATTAATACTCGTAACTCATATCGTATTAACTAATATATTCGTATTTATTTACTTAAAATTAACATTGTTATTAATTGTTTTATATACTAAATTTAGTGAAGTGTTAAATGGTTTATATTTAGTTTATACCATTGTTTCGAAAATTGAAGTAATTGTTATGTTCTCACACTCCAATAATAATTTAACAATGTATTTTAAAAAATAATGGTAATCTATTGGTAAATTTAATTTAAAAAATAAATTTTAACTTCTTAACAAGCGATCTCCAATTTTTTACCATAAATATTTTGTTTATTTTATTCTTAAATACAATAGTTTATTAAATTATATAAAAATTACTTAAGTTTTGTTTGGAAAATTTTGTCGAAATAAATTTGTTTTGCAAACAAGTTCTCAAAAAATACCTTTAATATTTTCAATATAATGTAAACTACTATTTGCGCTCTTGTTATAAGTTTTTTTGCAATGTTTTTTTCATTAAGAAATGTATAACATTTATACAAAAAAAAAAAACCTCACCAACCCCTTATCAAATAACTCTTTTCCCCTTAACAAACAAAAAAAAAAGAAAGAAAACTCTTAATATATTTTTTTCGAAATGAAGTATTATACAGATTATTTTTGGCATGGTTTAAAAAAAAAAAAAAAAAAAAAAAAAAAAAAAAAAAAAAACAGATTAAATGTTATAATCTAAGGTTTAGCAATTTCTAAAACGTAATGTGCCAAAAAAGTTTTTTTTATTCAAATTTAATATTCAAGAAAAGCTTTAAAAACAATCAGTTCTGAAAGAACTTACAATCTTCTTTCATTTTACTTTAATGCTCTAAAATATTTTTTATAGTACGTTCAGGAAAAATTATAAAGTTTTTGTGTCATCCCTTTCAAATAATTAAAGAATTTTGGAAATCGGAAGGTTAAGGGAAAAAAAAAGTTGCCAAAGAGGGTATGGTTAAAAAATATGCAGAAAGATGGTAAAGTATAAAATACAATGTAATACATCTTCAAACATTAAAAAAAAATCATCAGTCTTTTATTTCGGAAATCAAGGGATATCTAGACAATCGGACGAACGGACAAAATGGACCGAAAGGGTAAAGACAGACGAAAAGTATAAGATAGAGGTTCCTGATGGGATATCGATCAATTAAGAAAAATATGAACGGCTAGAAATGAAATTGAAAGTAGTACTGACGTATGGACAAACTCACAAACAGACGACGTGTAGACTGATGGCTAAAAATTATAAAATGTTTCGGATTCCATACCGTTTATAATTTTTTTTTAATTCTTAAAACTGATTTAGGAAAAGAGGTAAAGACAGACTGACGTAAATTTTAACTTTGCCGAAAAAACGTGTTTTATTTTGTAAAAACTCTTTCGAAATGATAAAAAGTAGTTAAGAAATTAAACTAGCACACACCATCAAAGTATGAAATATCCTTCTTTATATCAGATACCAAACTACAAGAGTTACGTTTATAAACCAATCAAATCCTCTTTTGAAACTGAACGATTTGGCTACCGAACGAACTAACGACGCCAATCAGCGACAGTAATTGGAGACGACGCCAAAGCTTGGCGACAAAGCCAAGATATTTATTTTTATTGGGGATTTAGTGACCATTAGATCGCTTTTGCTTGTTATTCTGGGAGAAGGCTTACTGGTGGTAGTTAGGGCAAATTGGTGGTATATTTTCGGGTATTTTTTGCCGCATTTATATTGATGAAGTTAGTTCTGCAAGTATTGGTGTTATTTAGATGCTTTAATAGGAGGAAATTGTAGTTTGTGTTAAGGGTTTATTTAACTGAGAGTTATGTTCACTGTAGATAACTTTACACAAATTATATAAAATATTAAAATTTATGTATTTAAAATATGTTTCTTGAACAGAAACTTATTAGATTTCATTTCATATTTGTGCTTTTATATAAAAACTTCGCGATAAAGAAATATTTTTGCTTTGTTTGGTGCCATTTCTTCTAATGTGTATGGGGGATGGGGAGCCCAGTTGGTTAGGCACTCGCAGAGCATGCGAAAGGTCCCAGTTTGGTGGAGATATTCTTTAAAGTGAAAGAGGAGTAGCGTTTCAAAAGTTTAGATTTTTGACTTTTTTAAATAAATGAATAACTACTTGTAAATATTTGTTTGTATTGCTAGAAAATGTTTATTTAAAGTGAACATTATGTAAAACCGCTATAATTTGCAAGTTTATATTATTATTTCTAGAAATAATGTTTTGGGTACAGCGTCCCCTAAAAAAACATTTTTATTTGTCAAAAAGTATTTAGAGCAGCCTCTCCTTTATTGAAATCCAGTGATTTCCCTTTATAGATGTGGTAAACGAAAGACAATCTTGGAATAAAGTCATTTATAGAGACACATATATTACATCATAATCTTCCCTAAATTTAAGCAAAGTTCTCTAAAAAATGTTCAAAGAATTTTATGCCGAATCATTTAGACCACATCATTCTGTTTAAATAAATACAAATCACGATCATTTCAAAAATACGAAAACAACCTTGTAAAAACCAAAAACCGAAGCTACTCAAAAATCTTCAATGATCACTCTTTTATGACAAAATAACAACCTTAAATTACTTGTCATCCACATATGATATTAAAAAAAAGTGTCATTTGCACAGTATCACAAGAAACTCTCCCCTCGTCATTTCCGGCGATAGTCCTGTCAATAAACACTCGATCCTATTACAGTAATGGACGTTTTTGCAGAAAAGGTTGCAAGTGTCATTGTACTTCATTGTGTATTGTAGGGTTTCTGAATTGAAATGTTTATTTGGCGATGGGGACTTGCGGTAATGCTCGCCAAAAGGGATTTTGATATACCTCATTAGGGAAATGTTAGGGTTGGAAGGTTCGAGTATTCCTTTAGGCAAAAAAAATCTTTTGCGTTTTATCATTGCTCGTAACTATACACTATTACATAAAATTGTTCTTTAACTCTGTCGCGCAAGTTTAAATAATTGTTTTTTGTATAAGTTTGTTTCTTTGATGTGGCATCTCTCCTGTCTTCTTTGTAGAATTTTCAAAGAATAAAAGATGACTGAATGTTAAAAAGTAACAATTTAGTTTTGTTCTTTTAATTAAGACAATATATCATATTTCTTTGTAAATTTTACCCTTGCCGCGAGATAACATTAGGTAAAGTCAATGTTTATTAGTGTGCTCAAAAGAGCAGCTTAGTTTAAGTGTGAAGAAACAAATTTAATGGCGTCCGTTTTAAATCAGAAAGTTGGAAGCTGGATTGAGCTGGTAGCCGACCTTGGAAGACTTCGGCAAACTCATTATATTTCACCTGTTTTGTATCTGCAACAAGCACCGAACATCTCGATGTATATTTCCTTATAACTTAAGAAATAGATTTCGGTAATAGTTGAAATCCTTTAGTATTGCAGTTCGCACATTTTTCGATTTTTATTATTCATGGCGATTAATAACCAATTTATTTTATGGAAACTATTTTAATCAGTATTTCGTAAAACTTTAACTAAAACCACATGAGAAAGTGTGTTTGAACATGCATGCATAATTAATAATTTTTAATGCATTTTAAACTTTTCACGGTATTGCGGAAATGTAACAATCTTTTTTACCAAATAAGGCAATTTGTTCAATAGCTTTAATTATTTTTCATGAATGTTTTAGCGTTTTGCATGTTTGATATTTTGTTCACAAAACCCTAAAATTACTAGTACTGTCAGTATAGGCAAATAAAATTGGTTAGTAGGTAAATAAAATTACCAGAATCTTCGACTAATAAATGGATGGGTCTCGTGGTTAAAATTTAAGATGCAGTGTTTCCTTTTTTTATGTTTAGAGATTAACAGTAAACCGTTGGCAAATGGCCATTCGGTATTTGATATTGATGTTAACAAAAACTGGTTTTCTCCCTACGTTAAAATGGATCTGGTTGTTTTAGCTTCCACACTACGTTTATAACGCAAAAAGTGGAAGGTTTTATAATCGTTCAGTCCGTCTGTCTGTCAGCCACTTTCACAGAACGAACCGCAAGTCTCACAAACAAGTGGGATACGTCATTTTGAAGCAAAAAATCAGTTTAGGCTACATTCCAAATTTCATTAAAAAATTTAAATTTGAAGTTTATTTGAAATATAAATAACTAAAAATTTAATCTTCGTTGAAATAACATGCAAATTCCATTTTTATTCAATATTTTTACTGTTGCCATAACATCAAACGTCCGAGAAACTTTATTTAAAATAAAAATGAAATTCTTGAAAAAATATTTATTTTTGTGATATAATTCAATTTGAATTGTTGTAATAGCACAATAAAGTTATTTTGAAGGTTCATTATATATCAATGAAAAAAGATGCATAAAAAATTCTAAATTTGCATAAAAAATATGCAAACATTCGCTTTTATTTTTAAAGCAAGAATTTCACAAATTTATTTGATGAAATGTAAACTTGTGGCTGCAAAAAGGTAGTTATTTATAAAATATATCTTTATTCTTCGAACTAAAAAAAAATTAGCAAACGATAAATATTAATTATCAAATCTGCAGAAGAAGATATAAAAAAAATTATTAATTTTGACTTATAAAAGTTTGAATTAGAACTCTAGCTTAAGGACTGTTTGGCGAATTTCTTTCTGATGTGTTGTGTGTTTCCTGTTGAGCGTAAATGTTGTGTGGAAGCGGTGTAATTGACAGATTCTGTAACAAACCTTCTTGTTTCATTTGATATACATTCGACGCAGTGAAACAAACAGTAAACGGATAGCTTCGTAATTAAAAAAATTATTATAACTTTAGGGAAATGCAATGAATCTTTAAGACATTCATTATTCACATTCTTTTAAAATATTCGTTATTCACATTCTTATTTTGAAATATTCATTATTCATGCTTATTTTAAAATATTCATTATTCATAGTCTTGTTATAAACATTCATTTAAATTTCCAATATATTGCGTCGTGGAGTAGAAGTGACACGGATTTAAGTTAATCGTTTTTTCATATAGTGCTACTATTTTTGTATTTTTTAAAAAAAGCTTTGTTTTACTACTATGCGCATTTCTTCTTTTATGTAATTATAGATTGGTTTATCTGAAAATAGCATTTTGCATAAATGTGCAACATTTTTGTATTAATTTTTATAGAACTGTGAATTTTAAAAATCTGAGAAACAGCGATTACTAGTCCAAACTGGCAGCCATTGCAAAAAGTCTATTTTGTACGCAAGCATCTGAAGCATTAGCTGCCATTTAGGATTCGCAAATAAATAAACGATTATCCAAGTCCTTTAAAAATGAATATGGTAATGCCAATTTCGATACAAAAAATGCATAAACCGATGAAAGGAAAATATACTAACGAGTTCTCAGGGTAAAATCTTAAGCTTTTCTGGGTATTTTATTTATATGTTACGCTATTTCAAGAAAATAGTTTAGTTGTTTTAATGTTTTTTTTTTTTTTTTTTGTAAACCATTCGTTGCATTTCAAAATGGCGAAACTAAGACTAAACCTACGTAACGAATGCTGGATATGTTTTACAAAAGTCCATAGCTAATTCAAAATTTCTGATGATAAAATTAAAAAAAAAAGATGTTATTAAAAATTTTGTTTTTGAAAATTTGTTCATGAAATCCTAAAATAATGATTTGAAAAACTTTCTGCAAGGGATTTCAAATCTTCATTTGTATATTAAACCTGTTTTATTTTTGCGCATGGCAAAATCAAACATAATATCTATTTTTTATTTGAAAAATCATTGATATGAATAAAAATATAGTAGTTATATTGCAGACTTAAAAGGAATATTTTTAAAGACATTGAATATATGAATTGATGCAATTTTTTTTATGTAGGGTTGGAGGACACATGACATTAAAATTTGCTAGAGTCACTAAATATTAGTCTTATTTAAGTAGACATAGTTGTCACAGCCTTAGAAATATAGTGATTTTTTAATTCTTTGTTTTGGTTGTTACTTTTTACTTAATTTGACTTGCTAATATTTTAAAAAGAAAAACTTGGTTTTAAATCATGTATGTTGTATTAATGTTAGTAACTTTAACTTCCAATACTAATATTTATGATTTTTTTTTCATGTCAGTTAGAAAGGGAATATAAATAACATAATTTGATAACGGAGAACAGCAATTTGTTCTTTCAAACTTTTAATCTGCACTGAGAAAAAAATTCTATAAAAATACAGAAATTTTTTTAGTAATGTTACAGAAATAACCAATTTTTCAAAAAAAAGTTTTTGTAATTCTGAACAGAAATCTTCATTTCTGCAGTTACAAATTTTTTTCTAGTATTTGCAATTTGTGAAAATGAAATTTGAAAATGAAAATTTGCAACATGAAATGCCGCGTGCATCGCCACTAAAGTTTGGTTAGGTTAGGTTTGAATTATCGTCGCACTAAAGCTACACGAACTAAAGTCTGACCTCGATCGTGATTCAAGACCAATCGCTATTTTATATTTTTTACTTAGTTGATTGTTTTAAATGAATTTCACTTCTCATTTCCTGACTATCTGTGTGCCGACATGGTACAGTTGGGAGAACGTTCGATCGGACATCTAAAGGTTCCGGGTTCGATCACGGGTTTCGGCAGTCTGCTATTCCTCGGTAGTATAGTGGTCAGTACCCCCGTCTGTCACGCGGGAGACCGGGATTTGATACCACACTGGGAAATCAGACATTTTGATTTGTCTTTACAATTGCACGGAAAATGCAGTATCCATAAAATTTTCGTGTATAGTTACAGAAGCATTACTTGTGTGGGATACATAAAATAGTCCTGTAAATCAACATGATATAAAAATGTAATGTTAACAAAAATATATTATGTGTTTTTACAGCTCTATTTTTAGTAATTATTTACTAGAGATTTTCTAGGAAAAGTTTTTTACAAAAAAAAAATTGTAATGGTTACAGATTTTTTTTCACAGTGTAACTTGGGTAAGAACCGCGATGTTATTTCTTCACCATTGCTATTTACGTGATCAGAATTGGCGCGCAAAGTGGATTCCCGGTGGATTCTGGCGACTTTTATTGGCGCTGAAAACGAGATAGAAAATCTAAGTTGCATAATTTATCACTATTATGATCTTTTTTGTAATAGAGACTGCGAAGCCTAAAGCTCCAATGGGGATTTCCTTTGAAATGATTTGAAACAGAGAAGTCTATAAGTGGATATATAAAATGGGTACATTAGCAATAATAAGCTTAAGCTTTGTATTCATTCTTTTTTTTTTCGTTCTGAAATATAAATGATGATAGTTTGTGAAAGTAAATAGGGATTTGTTTTTGAATGGAGGAGAGAGATGATTCGTGAACAAAACAACCAAAGACTCTTTAACCCTTTCAGTCCCAGTGATGCCATTTGGCATCATCACTTTCAATATTTTTTTCAAAATTTTTATGTCCCGTTATGACATCCAAACACACATCATTCGATTCTTCACACTTTGTTCTATCAGACAATATTTTACATTAATCTCAATAGAAGTCAGAACTACTATTTTTTTTATTTAGAAAATAGTCAACAAGCGTGTCTCCTGATTTTTGATCAGTTCACTTCAGTTCCACATATTTAAAACACAATTTAAACTATTTCGGTTAAAATAATTACTAATTTTTTTTAATAATATGGTCAGATACCTTAAAATATATAACGCTAAGTGTTTTTAGGTAGTATATATATTTTTTATTTTGTTGTTTTCCACAGTTAAAAATTTTTGGCATTGTTTCAAAAACCATATAAAAAATTTAAATGAATTTTTTTTCCTATGGAATTCGTATATTTGACCTAAAATAAGCTTATTTTGTGAATATCAGATGTTTCTGTAGTGTAGTAAATTTTTGGGACTGAAAGGGTTAAAGGGGAAAAGGATTATCGTAGTTTATTACGTTAGAAATAGCACATTATCAAAAATTGTGCTTGGATTCTCAAAAATAATGGTTTTTCAGTAGCTGTTATGGTGGTGAAATGTTGCACCGTATGTTCGGTCGAACCATTATTTAAATTCCGGAAAGAAAAACCTGAGAAATAGTTCAACCGATTACAATATGGTGGGAGCCCAGTTCGTTAAAGTTGGTTCTCTTTGCATGCAGAATTTCCCTTGTCCGGGTCCGGGCATCGCCAAAATATCTGCCGACCTATAAACGGCCTGTGCAACCAAAAATTCCCGAAGAATAATACTCCGCGTAGAGGGAGTGCACGTGCTCCTCTAAATATGCTCCAAAGTCTCAGCGCTGCGTACGATGTCGCTTTTAACAGCTGTGATGGGTGCCTACTCAGTGGCGGATCTAGCCAGGGGGCGCGGGGGGCGCGCGCCCCCTCCTCAAGACCTGTTGACCTTTTTTATTACTATATTATTTTTTTGTGATTGAATACAAAATTAAATAAACACTTCGACAAAATTACATCGCCACACTCCCTCTACACAGTTTATTAATCATCGAACATTTTTTGGCTGCACGGGCCGTTAATAGTTTGGCAGTTATTTTTGGATATTTAGCAACTTAAAACACCTTATGTTAAAATTAAGTTGCCATTTTTATATATCGGCATACATGCATACGATTTGAAAATTATGTCACATCGGCGATTCGCGCCTGTACTACGTCCTAAAATTAACTAAAAATATTAATTAGATTCGGTGATGTTTAAAATATTAAATCATTTGATTATTTTATTGGTGAGCTTTCACTTGTCGTATTTAATTTAATAGTTAATTACTTCGAATAACTATGTTATTTTCAAGATTGACAGTCATTGTTTACCTTGTTTATATGTTAGCTCCTTAATGCCAGTTTTTTGCTGTGCTGCTGCTTGTTCAAAACATTTGTTAAAGAAAGCTTGCATAGAATATCATCTACTTCATCTATTCGGTCGGAGAGTGAAACCAAAGCAACCAATGCAAACGCAGTACATTGAAAAGTGAAAACAAAAGAGAGTTAAATTATCTAAAACATTCCCATCAATTGATTTTCCCCTATTTTTTTGCACTTATTTTTTTAATTATTCATCAATGATCTATTTAACAATATAAACGTTAGTTAGTGAAGTAAAAAGTAATGTTAGTTCATAAATAGTAATTAGTAAAACTAAAAAAATTCTAGTAAAAATATGCATAAAAAACAATATTAATTAACAATAAATAATGCAAAGCAAAAATAAAATAATGTAAATTAAAAATAATTTTAATAAAAAAATTTAATAAAGTCAAAAAAATTTAACCCCCCGGCCGTCCCCCTGAATTTTTTTTTATTGCGTCCCAGCTTTTCTGGTAGTATAGTTGGGTTTTCAGGCAAGTTTTTGGGTGCGCCCCTCCCTCAGAAAAATCCTAGATCCGCCACTGTGCCTACTCGGGTATCGGGTCGTCACTTGACTTTGGCTCTAAATTGCATCTCCTTTCGCCATTAGCCCTCGTTTTGCGCTAGTGCTGAGATAAATCAATTTAACCTAACCGAATTTATGGTGAAAAATTTAACCACAAGCCGTTTAAGCTACTACGATTATTTTTTAGAAACCAACCGAGACCTTTTTTGCAGTGCATTGTGTATTGGGCATGTTTCCGGTCTTAAGTGGCAACAGAATCACCGAATAAAAACAGGTTTTTTCTTGATCTTCGATTATTGAATCAATGTCACATAGAAATAGGACATGCTCAGCAATCGAAGCATTTGTGAAAGGGAGTTGAAATGAAATGAATGAAAGCTGAAAGGTTCTACGTCAACTAAAACAAGTCAATTCAAATTATACAATACCTCTGTACGTTTCTGTCAAATTTTGTGAGTTAAACTTTTTTTTACGCAGTAACGATTCTTTAACGGTGCCGTTTTAAACTCTTAGAAAACCCAAACATTGTCAAAAAAAATTAGAGCAATAAAAAGATAATAACTCAATAAGTATTCATTTAGAACTTTATTATGAAGAAGCATTTTTTATATACGATAACAACATTTATAAAATCTAAAAGAAACAAACCCCTTTAAAATCTAGACTTGACACGACTTGTAAAAAAAAAAACTTCCATATAAATGATAAGCACCACCACAAGATGAACGCCCATTAAGAAAAAATTCGTGAAAAGACGCTTCTAAAATCTTCACCGCTCAATGCTTCATATCCCCCCCCCCACTCTCCCTGAAATCGTCTGAGAATAAATGACAACCGCAGAACCCACCCCCTATAGAACATTCGAATGCGGAATGAGGCTGTTAAAAGATACGTCATGAACCGACTAAAAAGAAAATTCATGGAGGTAAGAGGAATATACGATGTTGCCAGGCAAAACCCAATACAAAAACCTGTTCGCCAAGTGAGGCGATTGATCGCTTTGTAGTAAGCCCAAACAAACGTTCTTGGCGAAATATTTGGCGCGATTCTCTACAGTGGAGTTAGCATAGACTTATTATAGAGACTTGTCGGCTCAGTGGCTGTCAGGTTAAATGTGTCCGTCTAGTTTTTTTGTTTGAATTATCGTCGCACTAGAGCTACACGAGGGCTATTGGTGACGGGCGTCGTATTTTAGAACCACAGTCAGGTGACGAGCCAACACCTGAATAGGCACCCAACGCAACCTGCGTCCGTCTAGTAAGCCCGTTATCGCAAGTTCGAGCCCCAGCTGAGTCGTCTGATTTTCTAGATGGGAAAAGCGTGGGCACACATGTCATATGATTATGTGGCATGTAAAAAAAAAGCACTGAAAGTCCCAATTGGCTTAGGATCTCTCGGCCAAATTAAATCTCGGCATACTTTTACAACATTCACAAGAGGGCTCAGATTCATTGTAATCTGCGCGTCAAAATGGGTAGCGAGAGTCGCTTAGATGGTGCCACAAAAAATAGCTCTCGGTTCTGGATAACATGCCGAGTCTGCAAAGGGTTGACCGCCAATGTTGCAGCTCCATTAGAGATTTTTTTCTTCGCGACTTTACGATTTCTGACTATCTAATATAAACAATATTTCCAACGCATTTGTCTTGCCTGTAAACAAAACTACTACCATATTGTGTAAATTCAGATCTTGTTCTACAGCCTACCACTGCACTGCATAGTAATTTTTTTCATTTTTAATAGAATTTTTTTAAGGAATCAAATGATGTGTTTTACATTGAACTAACGTTGAGTGAGCCGAACCGGCGGCGCAGTGGTTAGGGAGCTAGCCTTTGGAGCCTCTGGATCCGAGTTCGAATCCCGTTAAGGCATGGATGTTTGTGTTTGCCGAGTACATGCGGCGTACGTGCTCGTTAAATCTGTTGGGACCGAATGTCCCGTAAGCAGTCATTGCGCTGTTTCCCACGGGTACAGGTCCCTGTAGACTATTTCCCTCCCCTTCAGGGACATTTCTAAATTGTGAAGGTGGCTCGCGATGGATGGCTGCATCTGTCGCATATGTGTCTTATGTCTGTCTTACTTGACGAAGCTTTGTAAGCGGGTCTCTGACCAAGCGCACAAGCCTGGAAATATGTCTACCAACCACCCACCGTTTATACCAAAACCGAGCTTAAGGGGGGATCATAGTAAACGACAGCAAAAATGACCAATTCTTAGTATTGATTTCGAAAGGCTCTAAATCATTTAAAAATGATGGTACAATAAAAAAAATTGTATCAAATTATAAATTGTACTTTTATTATTATATTTACTCCTAAGAATCTTATTTTCGAAAATTATTATTTTTGAAAAAAGACATCTTTTGAAACATACAATTACGAATTTTCAAAAATACAAGTACTTTTTCGGTACACTTTTCTCCAAATCTATTAAATATTTCTGAATAATTTCTTTTGTGTGTTATAAAACCATTTTAGATCTAATCAAGTCACCTATTTTTTTTGCCTAAAATAATTTTTAAATTCTATTTTTAAAACATTATATTCAACATTCATAAAAATTCTGATTTTCAACGAAGAAAAGTGTAAAATAATAAAATATTTATTTTAATTTGTAAGACTAAATTAGGTGACTTAAATAGATCTAAAATGGTTTTATAACACACAAAAAAAATTATTAAAAAATATTCGATAGGTTTGGAGAAAAGTGTACCTAAGTGTTGAAAATTATAGTTTTGAGTAAAACGCGAAAAACAAATACAGTCGATCCCGTTAACACGAACTCGAAATGACCACCGAAACATTTCTTGTTAACCGAATTTCATGTAAATCGTCGGGAATTTTTTTTTACATTGAGCCAGTGGTTGGTTTTCAAATATCAACACAAAAAAATCATATTTTATAATGTAATACATAAATAATACAAGCATACAATTAGTAATTCAAAGGGGGCGTGGTACATTTGTTTATTTTTATAATTTTAATTTTTTATAAGAAATAATTAACCGATCTATACAAAATTGGTCTCATTCGATAGATTGGGTTTCCATCTATCAGAAAATATTGGTTTCAAAAATTCGATTTTTTGGTTTTTGTTTACTATGATCCCCCCTTAAGTTTGCAGTAGAGAATGTACTGAGCGGAGGAAACTGGGTAAACAACCCGGCTGGCGCCGCAATTTCACGAACTCTGATTGGCTGCTCCTTTCGACCCTGATATTCGTGCGCCCTGTTACGTCAAAATCAAAGGAAAAAAATAATTAAAATAACACTCTAACTGAAGCTTAACTTATAAAAATAACAAATTTATGTCTTGAAATAACAAATCAATTTGTTTATTGAATGTGAAATACCTTTTTGTATTCGATTCTCGCACTCAAAAATGAGAACTATTTACCCTTTTTCTCGTAGAACATTTGTTGCAAACTTAAGGTCGGTTTTAATATAGTGAGCGGGTTTGCTTGGGCTTACCAGGGTCACTTGGCGGCTTTGTGGTTGCTTCACTTATTTTACGCCAGGTGTCTCCATATTCTTAAAGCTATGGGAAAATTACCATAAGTATCGGGGGTGAGGAGTTGAAGAAAGCAGGAGGGGAGCCTTTTTTTAGATGGTGTCATTCAAGCCTTTTCTAATTGCCTGTCTGGAAGATTTTTTATTTATGAGACGGGTGTCTATGAAAGATTTTGATAATGTAGACCAGTGGTTGACAACTTTTTTCATGAGACGATCCAAAATGTTAGTTTTTGAGACATTTTGGCGACGTTCTAACAGAATGTATGGATAATGTGTAATTTTTTTCGTACAGAGAAGCTAGGGGTGATAAGCGTTTAAATATTCATTAAGTAAAATTATTGGTTCTTGTTATAATGCTGATAGCATGCCACTTTCGTTTGTACGTAGCAATACAGACATATGTCATAACATTTTATTTAGGGCTTATTTGATCTAACTGAAGAATTTTGCAGTGTAAGTTAGTTGCTGTAAAAAGGATTTTAAAATTTAGAAGAACAAATGACACTACAGAAAGGTTACTTTTACATGGGTTTAGCTTTAAAATTACGATAAATTATAGTTCAAATCTTTTTCTTCAACTGGGCTGTTTTATAGATGGCTAAGCTTTTGCAGATTCAGCACATTCCTCAGAACTGAGAGCCATTCTTTTTTGGCACCACCTTGGCGACTCTCGCTACCAATTTCGACACTCAGTTTAAAATCAATCTGAACGCTTTGTTGATGTTACTGTATGCCGATATTCAATTTTGCCGATAGAGCTAAAGCCAAATGGGTAGCTAAGGGATCTTTTACATGCCACATAATTCAAATGTAAAAAATATATAAAAACACACACTAAAACTATTTCCCCCGCTTCCCCCCCCCCAAAAAAAAATAATATTAAGAACCCTCTTTGTGAAACTTCCATTTCTAGATCTCTAAACCGTTGAAATTTTTAAATTCTGTTTTATATTCAATTGGTTCCAAGGCTTCGCGTGTACCATAGACCCCAAAAGAAGTGGGAAAAGTGGAGAGCAAATACCATTTCCCTCATCTTTTTTTCGGCGAAAAACCGACGTAAATTCACATGGAACTTTATGGAGAGGGGCTTTAAAAGGGCAAATATTATTATTCCCAGGTTTAAGAGTGATATTGCTTTTATGTTTCGCTTATTTCTGTTTTGTACCTCAAAATGCGCTTGTATTTATAATTTTTTTTAAACGATTACATTACTGTAATCTTTCAAAGGAATCTTCTGTAAGCTGGTAAGTGTATGCAAGAATTAATTGAATTTAGAAATAGGCTATTTGAAACGGTACAATATTGTAACAGTTTTTTTTTACCCCCTCTTCTTGGACCTTATGAGGGCTATCTTCAAGTTTAAGATCTCAAAAAAATTATGTAACTAGTGCACAAAAGTGCAAGCCCGTTTATTAGATGACAGTACAATTGAAGCGCTTAGTTGAAAACGTGTTATGTGTTATTTTGTTTTGTATCTATGTGATATCGTATTATCTATGATATGATACTTTGTATCCATGAACATATTATTTCCAATTTAATGTTTCTCATTCAAAGATAACAAGTTTCCCCTTTTGCATACACTTTCTGTAAAGTATATTTATTACCGTTTGCAAGTTCCATCTCAAACAGTCCTATAGTATGTCTATTTACTATGCTAGCCCTCGAAACGACTTTCTTCCCCCATCCCTTCGCTTGGTTTTCTAGGAAACTGGGGGAGCATCGCTTTTCTAAAGGTTTGAGGTTCTGTTGAGAGGTTAACAATCCGAACAGTTCAAACCCAAGTATTGTGGGGAAAACACGCGCTTAAGCCGTTTCGAAGAAAGCCACATGCGGGGATGGGGGAGGAAAATGCTTTCGAGGCTCGTAATCTGGATAGACCTGCCTACTGCACTGCTCACAACAATTAGGGGAGCACATAGTTCAAACAATTTCAAATTCAATGTTTCCATTTGGAATCATCAGCTTGAGATTTTTTTACCACTAAATTGAGCTTGCACTAATTTATCGTTAGATGGAATAATCATATCTTTTGAGGATGTAGATAATGTTTTTTTTAATTAAATGAAAATATGAAAATACGGTAAAATAAAATTCACTCCCAAAATCTTTTATGAAATAAATTGTTCCCAAATTTTTCAAGCTTGCGTTCTCAGATGTTTAAAAATTGATTTTACCACTTTTTTGCAAATAAAAATGTGAAAAAATTATTGTTATAATTTATTCATAATTTATGATTCCAATTTTTTCTCCCTTAAATTTAAGTTAAAAAATTAATATTTCAACCCATATTTTTTACCATTTCATTCTGGATACATAAAGAATTTATTTCACATGTTTTAGATTTTTGAAATGAAAAACAAAAAGTTGAAATTGAAAGGGTTAACAAAAGTACGCAAAGTGCTCCCCTAATTGTTTTGAGCAGTGTATAAGTACAAATTAAGTACTAACTTTCTCGTTTTCACCTTTTTGCTACATACAACGTTTTTTCCCCCTGTCATCTTCAATGGTATATGATGCCTCGACCATCGAAGTCCATTTCATTTCTTCCCTTGTATATCGAAGAAACAACATCATAAAATTCGATCTCTACCATAAAATAATAATTTCCAACGGCCGACGTTTGAGTCAACATGTTACAACAAATCTCTACCAAAACAAGCAAAAACAGATCTGAAAGCAAATAACCGCTGCTCGAGTTTCCCTCTCTTGTGATATCTATTGATGTATATTTCCGAAATTTGTTTTCAAGAAGGATTGAAAGTACTTGTATGGGGTGCCCAGATTTGGCGAGGTATCTTTAAGACCAGTTCACTTATAGTTTTGGTAAGTTTTACTCGACATGGTGACGCATTATCCTCAGATGTAATGTTAAGTTTATTGGAGTTTCACACGCGAATATAAAATAATACGTGAAAATTATTCGTTCAAATGTAGAGGCAAAGTTAAGTGAATGGAGTTTTCACATTACAAGAACGTTAATTTTTAACACCGACATTATCGTTGATAAATCTCTACCAATCAAACAAAATAGATAAGAAAGCAAATAACCGCTGCTCGAGTTTCCCTCCCTCTTGTGATATCTATTGATGTATATTTCCGAAATTTGTTTTCAAGAAGGATTGAAAGTACTTGTATGGGGTGCCCAGATTTGGCGAAGAATCTTCTAAGCTTGTTTTACACGAGATTTTGATCACTTTTACTCTACGTATGGTGCCGTATGATCAGTTTATGCACTTTTAACACAATTAGAATTTCACATACGACAGGAAAACATATAAGTGGCCATGTTAAGTGATTAGCGCTTTCACATTACAAAAGCTGTTAAATTTTGTCACCGACGTTATCGTTGATGAAACCGTTATTTTTTTTTCCGTCTTGAAAATAGTAATTGATTTTCCATAGCCGTTGCGGATTATACCTACCGTAAAAGCGGCAAAATTTTCCGGAACTCTTTGTGTGTAAAACGGGTAATGCATTTTAGTTGTTTACGAAATAACGGAGCAAAATTGGAAACCAACGATGAAAAAATAATTTCCCGCTGCCGACGTGAGTCAACATGTTACAACAAATCTCTACCAAAACAAGCAAAAACTGATATGAAAGCAAATACCGCTGCTCGAGTTTCCCTCTCTATTGATATATATTTCCGAAATTTGTTTTCAAGAAGGATTGAATGTACTTGTATGGGTGCCCATATTTGGCGAGGTATCTTAAAGCTCATTTCATACTCAGAATTAGTCCGTTTGTGTCAAACCACTCTACAGCTCGAACTGAAAGAGTTACCGACTTTTAATTTCCTCGTACCTGTCGGACGTCATAATTAAGTTTTCAAGAAAATTGAGTATTTGCAAGGGGCATCTGCCGTTGAACATTTTAGGTACAACCTAAAATGTTCAATGGCAATTGAGGAAGTTATTGAAGTTGTCATATAAGACATATGATTACCTACAGATGTATGTTTTTTAATATATTGATTGAAAGTCGTGTGTTATAGCCCCAAGTTTACGTCTTGTGAAAGTATTAATTGACTTAACCTATAGCAGCGTTTGATAACAGTATAAGTACGTATGAGTACAGCACAAATTTACGGTTATGTGTAAAGCGCGCTTTAATCTTTTGTTAGAGACAAAATAACAACAAAAATATGATCCCAACGATGAAATAATGATTTCCTATGGTCGGTCGAGTCAACATGATCCATCATATTTCTACCGAGCAAAACAAATAGATAGGAAAACAAATATTGCTACTCGAGTTTCATTTTCTCCTTTGACGTTTATTGGTAGATCTTTTTTTAATTTGTTTTGGCAAGTCTGATATTTAGAACTAGAAATTGGAAAGTTACTTTTATTTAGAAAAACACACACAACAGGTTACAACCCTATTATAGTGGTGGGGGGAAGGATAGACATTCAGCAATTGAATAAAATCCGTAGACATTTTTTTTTTCAAATCATTAAAAGTTGAAAATAACTCAAGTTTATTACTAAAAAGATTGAAATTAAGATAAAATCTATAAAGTGGATTATAACGTGGATAATTATTTTTTCAGAGTGGTAAAGCAAGTAAAACACTAACAAAGTTACTTTTTTTTAAAAAACAGTTACTTTTTTTACACAGTTAATTTTTAAGTAAGAAGTCACGTCTTACATAATGTAAGACGCGACTTCTTACTTAAAAATTAACTTTGTAAAAAAAAGTAAATGTTTTTCAAAAAAGTAACTTTGTTAGTTACATAATACGAAAACTAATTATTGGTAGTTAGTTTAGAAGTATTAAATTCTCCATTAGGTCAATAAATAATGATTTTGAAAAAAGAATTACTAGTCAATTTTTGAAAAAAGTTTTAGAAAAACGAAAGTAGGCTAAAAAAAATGGATATGGATATGAAAAATAACCGATTTGAGAGTTTATCAAACGGATATGAAATTTCTGTTAATCGAACTATTAATACACGGTTAAATTTTTAAATGATAATTGGGATAATGATAAAATGATTGGAATAATATTTTTAAAACTTTTTTTACTTAGTAAAAGTAAAGATGGAAAGAAAGAATAATAACTATAAATTTTATACTTATTATTCTTTCTTTTCCATCGAATTTGGCGAACTTTCTATACTTTTCGCGATTGCGAAATTTTCCAAAAAAGCAACCCTGCTCACAGACACCAAGAAAATGTATAACAATGTTTGTTTTTTGAAAAGAATTATATTTGATCTTGTTAAAAAAAACCTCGAATATATTGGCAAAAGTTTCGAAAGGCATGTTATTTTCTCGGATCTGTTTTATTATTTGAATGAAAAATTTGCCGATTATTATTTGTAGAGTCTATTTTTGGCGTCAAATCAAAGAAATGTGGGAAAAGTAAGAAGGATAGTAAGGTTGCCACAAAATCTACTTTACATAGATTTTTAACCTTTCGAAAGTTACAAAAGTAAAATTGCATTTCTTCATTTTCAGTCTTTCCAACAATGTGAAATATTTTTAGTTTTAGTTTAGTAGATGCTAGATTTAGTTGGATTTCTTGCCTTCGTATCTTATCCCCTAGAATATCTCTTGTTGTCAAATAGTGAATATATATATTAGAACTATGTTAAAGAAAATTGTAACTCGGTCTAAATTTTGTTTTAAAAAAATTTCCTCTATATTTCTTAAAACTTTGTTTAAACCAAACAGTTGGCTAAACAAAATTATAAATGATAATTGTTTTTATTTATTCGCACTATAATCAAGCAGCGTGTAAGTACACACAACTTCCAATATTCTCCTCGATATATTTTTTTTTGTAAAACTTCGAAGCATTGGAATTTTAATGTTTAAGCTATGTTAAATTTTTATGATTGGGAAAAATTGCTTTCTTCATTTGAAACCCAAGCATAACATTAAAAAATTATTAAAAAAAGAAATCGTTATTCTGTTCATTTTTTCAGTTACAACTATGGCAAATAAGTACCCACCAAAAATGTCGACGTCTAAGTTTCACCGTTGCCATCCCGTGATTAATAAACTCCGGAATGAAATATAACTTTAGCGGAAAGTCAACCGTGAGAAAATCGAATGTCGGAAGAGTCGTCTGACCATCGTTGCGCGTGGAATTCTTTTTTTATTTATCGCAACTGAAGTGAAATGAAAAGGCCTCCGGCTTGAATCCGTGGGTTATGGTTCAGTTGGTTTACGTTTGTAAGTTGTTCTTGCCCTAAGGGGGCTAAAATGAAGTTTTTTCTTAAAATTCTAAAGTTGTTTACGTAAACTCAGGTAGCAACGAGTTTTTTTAAAGAGATTTTTTTTTTTTGAAGTTTGTGATTTGACTTTTAAAAATTTAGATGCGAAAATTAATGTTTGAAAAGGTATAGTGTATACATAATATTTTGCTTTGTGGCTAAATATATTTTCTTCAGATCAAAAGTATTAAACATTAACTAGAAATTTTAAAATGTTTGACGTTTCTTAAATTATAGTTTCCTTTAAAACTTCATAAATAAAAATTTATAGTTGATTTGTTTCTCTGCTATTATTAATACCGAGTCACTAAATCCGAGTGTTTTTTACAAGTTTATTTATAAAAAAATACTAGTTTATTGTTAAAGTTATTTTTTTAAAGTTTGATTCGTATCGTCAGAGACTAATATTCCCTAAATTATGTTAATTACAATTTAAAATATATACTAGGTTTTAAAAGCCCCCTCCCCCACTTTTTTAAGTATTATTATTAAAATTTTTTCTACTAAAATTCTCCACTCAGCAAATATTTAAACCTCTTAAGGCGTAGAAGCTGGTAAGCAGTTATTAGAAAACATTCTTTTTAAAAGACTATGAAGAAACATTAAATAAGCAGCATTATGTTTGGTAGAACGAAAATTATTTAACGGTATATCATACTAGAAACTATTCCAAATATTTAGATACTTTTATTCAAATTTAATTAGCTCTTAATTCTACTTTAATAATGGATTCTCCCAACCGACCTTTCTTAAACCGCAATCAATGAAACGCCAATAAAGCGAATCACTTTCTTCAAACCCTTAACCGATATTTAACAGCTTCCCCCCCCCCCCCCACAACATTCCAATCGACTTTGAAAGCAGCAGACGACATGAGCTTTAAAAACATTGTTCCAAACACCTGAAGTGAAGTCAAGAAGATCCTCCTGCATCGATCAACCCCTGAAAGAACGGATGGCAAGGAGAGATTGATTCGTTCATTTTTGTACTCGTTCTTTGATTGGAGTTTGATTTTGGAATCTAAAAATGGCTTTATTTTGAGGGTTAATTAAATGCTATTTTCGTACTTTTGAGTTTCATAGTATTTTTCTTTTTTCGGCAAAACCTTTTAAAACTAAAAAAAAAAAACCCTGCTGAAATCTACTCTTTGCGCTGCGGTTCTAAAATATGACGCCCTATGCCAAACCCTCTTGTAGCTCTACTTCTGCAACCTCTTTAACTCCAACATGGAGCATAGGGCCTCCGTCATGGTCCGCCACCTCACCCTGTTGGCTGCAATGGTCTTAACCTCTCCCCATGGCTTGTTAAGTTCTTTCATTCCGTTGTTAATTGTTCTACGCCACGTTGTTTTCGGCTTCCCTCTTTTCCTTTTGCCTTGCGGATTCCATTCTAAGGCCTCCTTTACTTTGAATTTTTCGGGCTTGCGTAGCACATGCCCGATCCACCGCCATTTCGCCGTCATGAAATTTCATATAGCTCGTGTAGCTCTAGTGCGACGATAATTTAAAACTAAACTATACTCTTTGCGCATGCACGATTTTTTAAAAACTTTACTCTGACTTTCTATGTTTAAATATTTTATTAAAAAATACACAATTTCGAATAGCTCTTTGCATCCAAAATTTTAACTTTTAAAATCATACTTTGTGAAGGTATTTAATTATTTTAATGCACTGAAGTCTGCAAACACTTTTTTTAAAAATTAAAACATAGTACAATTCACATAAAAAGAACAATGGGGCTGGGGAGCCCAGTCGGTTAGGCACTCACCTACCATGCGAAGGGTTCCAGGTTTGGGCCCGGGCATCGCCAAAATTGCTGATCTATAAACTGTCCGTGCAGCTAAAAATGTCCGACGAATAATGAATACCCCGTGTAAGGGAGTGCACGTTAAATTATCCTTCAAAATCTTAACACTGTTGCCCTTAACGGTTGCGTTGGGTGCCTATTCAGGTATCGACTCGTCACTTGACTGTGGCTCTAAAATACGAAGCCCGTTGCCAATAGCCCTCGTGTAGCCCTAGTGCGACGAAAATTCAAACTAAAACTGAAACATAAAAAAATAACAACCATGCAAAAGAACTTACTCCTTAAATATAACCTATATTTCCTCACTCGACAAGTGCTCCGGCGCAACTGCGCGAACGTGGGGGGGAAGAGAGAGGTTCTTACCAAACGATATTTTCAGTATCGTTTGATCCGTCGGCACCTTCGGGGCGACGACACCTTTTTCGCAGACGATCCGGGAGTTCCAAAAGATCTTCCAGAATATTTATTTATTTTTTTGTGCTCCGGTGAAATTTTACTTTCGTTTCTTGCCAAACGATTTTTTTGTAGTAGCAGACGATTTTTGTAAGAAAAAAAGAGTTTTGCGGAGGGTGCGCTTCTCTGCTGTCATGAAACTCCCACAGGTGGTAAGTGAAATATCGTTTGAGTTTATTTTATTGGATGGTATATTTGAAAAATTTCGATTTCATGATTCTTAGACATACGGTTTTTTTTATTTTCTTTAACATTATTACTGAGCATTTTATTTTTTGAAGAAAATTATTTAATACTATGTTGAAATGATTTATTGCGAATAAATATATTTGTTTTTATAACGGCGATTTTTCCTGAAATATGTAACGTGTTTAACCGTTAAAAATGAATTTAGTATTTTTTTTTTTTGCATATCGAAGCATTTTATAGAAGCTTTATGTAATTTAAATTTTAGCCGTTCAAATGAGTTTACTGAAGACAAATCAAAAACTAACCGCAATTAAAGTCAAATTCACAGATACTGTAAAAGCAGTTAAAAAAACAACCGATCGTACAAAAATAAAAATTACATAATTTAATTGAATTTTATATTCAATAATTTTAATTACCTTTTTTTTATAATTCAACCGCTGTTGTGTAAAAAGTATAACCGTATAAATTGACCGTAAAACTAATTCCATATAAATCTACTAAATTTTCCCGAGGGGCTGTTAGGAATTCGCCTTGCATGTCGAAGGTTCCAGGTTCGGGTCTGGGCATCGCCAAAATACTGCCGATCGTTACACGGCCCGTGCAGCCAAACATGCCCGACGAATAATACCCCGTGTAGGGGAGTGCATGTTAAATATGCGTCAACTGTTGCGCTGGGTGCCTATTCGGGTGTCGGCTCGTCACTTGACTGTGGTTCTAAATCACGTCGCCAATAGCCCTCGTGTAGCTCTAGTGCGACGATAATTCGTACTAAATTTTCCCATAGCGTTTTTCGTATTTTCCCCGAATTACCCATGACACTTTGTAATGTTTGTTTCTCTGTATACAATGTACTTGAAAGGTGAAACAACTTTGACAGGGCTGAGTATAGTTTACGGGTAAAATGAAATTTTGCTTGACATTACACCAAAAACAGTGCATTGTTGTAACAAATGTAACAATACAAACACTTAAGCATTATTAAAATAAAAAACGATGCTTTATTACAAACAGAAAAACATTGCATTGTTTTACCAAGGAAATAATACATTGTTTTAATAATGCATAATATGCTTTATTATTACCATTTAAAACTATAAAATTAAATTATTAAACTTAATTTTGTTTTGTATTAAAATTAGCTGAATTTCAATATTTTAATTTTAATGTCAAATATAATATTTTTTAATGTAATGTTATGTTAACATAATTAACTGGTATCATATAACCTCTTAAGACCCGTGCAAATCCTACACGTATATTCTTAATCTAAACGTATTTTTCATACAAATATATGCTAAAAAGTATATTTTACAAAGTAATTAAAAACATTTTTAATAGAAACTGAGAGACACGCCTTCAACTCTAAAAATACACATTTTTTGTGCTAAAAATCCAGCACAGAAGACCGTATCACTTATTGGTAGTTAACATGTTATTTTATCATTGTTTTTAATGCAAAATTCCTTTTAAAATTAACTACTAAAAGAACTTTTTGAAAAGTTTGGGGGAAAAATTAAATTAATTTTTTTTTACGATTTCTAATATTGTACTGACCCTTGTTCAACTTCATTTTTTTATCGAAATAAATGACTGATACCTGTAATCAAAGTCTGAAAGCTGATATGTAAATCTTCTTCGATCGGGCCAGATCAATTTCGGGACGAATTAACACGTTTTTTGTTTGTGTGGAGGTTTTAAAAAATTTCCACGAATGGGGACGCAAGTTCGCAAGAGGATAAACGTGCTACATTTTCCCCTAGCATTTTTCGTATTTCTTCCCCGAATTACCCACGCAACTTTGTAAGGTTGGTTTCCCTGTATACAATGTACATGAAAGGTGAAACAACTTTGACAGAGTCGAGTTCCTCCTATAGGGAACAGGTAAATTCATTTTAAATGAGTTTTTTTTTTGTCTGACATTACTTTGAAAAGCATGTATTGTTGTACAAAGTAAACACTGCAGTATTATAACGATGGATTAATATAACAATGAAATTATTGTGTATAACAATGAAATAATACGCTTGTAATGATGAAACAATGAAAAACAAAAAAGCATATATTGTTTTAACAATGTAAACACTGCAGTATTGCAACATTGGAAACAATGGATTACTACAACAATGAAATTATTGTTGAAATAATACGGTTGTAATAATGAAACAATGAAAAACAATGTGTAAAAATGAAAACAATGCATTATCATCGCCATAACACGTTGTGTTATTACAACAATGAAGTTATACGGTTGTAATAATGAAACAATGAAAAACAATGTGTAAAAATGAAAGCAATGCATTATTATCGCCATAACACGTTGTGTTATTATAACAATGAAATTATACGGTTGTAATAATGAAATACTGTGTTAAAATGAAAACAATGTATTATTATCTTAATCGCCATAAAACGCTGTGTTATTATAACAATGAAATATTACTTTTTTTTTATAATAATATGAGATATTCTTTGTTGTAAACGCTTAAAACTATTTTAATATCAGTAAAAGCCTAACTTTCCAACATCGATGAAATCATGCACCGGAAGAGAGAGATGTATCGGATTGGGATTTTTAATTACGACTTGCCAATAGCCCTGGTGTAGCTCTAGTGCGACAATAGTTCAACTTACCCCCAGTTAGCGATAGTTAATAAATTAGTTTCGAAACACATTCCCGCATTACTATAATTAGTTAACTAGCCATCCAGTTTTGAGGCTTCCAACTGTAAAAAAGGTCCCAGGTTCGAGTCCGGGCATCGCCAAAATAACTGCCGACCTATAAACGGCCCGTGCAGTCAAAAATGTAGGACGGATAATATCCCGTGTAGAGGAAGTGCACGTTAATTATCCTCCAAAGTTCCAACGCTGCATACGATGTCGCCCTTAACGGTTGCGTTGAGTGCCTGTTCAGGTGTCGGCTTGTCACTGACTGTGGTCCTAAAATACGACGCCTGTCGCCATTAGCCCTCGTGCATCTCTAGTGCGACGATAATTCAAACTAAACGAAACAAATCGGGTGTCGGCTTGTGTCTTTCATTGTGATTTTAAATTACTACTTGCCAAAAGCCCTCGTGTAGCTATAGTGCGACAATAATTCAACATGCCCTAGTTAGCGATAGTTAATAAATTAGTTAAGAAACACATTCCCGCGAATACTATAATTAGTTAACTAGATATCAAGTTTTATCAAGCTTCCTACTCCGAGCAACTTTCAAAGGCACCCTTTATCGAATATGTTTTTTTAGGCGTTCTCCTTGCATGTGGAAGGTCGCAGGTTCGGGTCCGGACAGTGCCAAAAAAAAACCTGCTGACCTAAAAGCGGAGTATTTCTAAAATGTCCAACGAATAATACTTCTTGTAGAGGAAGTGCACTTTAAATATCCTCCGAGGAGTTGCGTCTGTTGCCCACTCATGTGTCTGCTCGTCACTTGACTGTGGTTGTAAGTTACGACCATAATTCAAACGAACTTACCCGAATAATAGAAGAATTATGAAGCTAGTTAACCCGTTCCTTACTGAAACGCCCCAAAACGCCCGAGCAACTAAGGATTCGATAATGTTATTCCTATCAAATATTACGAGGAAGCAAAAATCCTTCGTAGCGAAGGGGTTAATAAATTTGTCTAGAAACACTCTCCAGCAATATACAGGGTCGTTATAAAATAACGCTCCCTATTCGGAATGGTCTGTAGCTTTAATGAATAATCGAAATGCAAAAAAAAAAACTTTGAGACACTTACTAATCAAGAAGGGGGAAAAAGAATGGCATCATAAAAAACAAACTCGTCACTTGACCAGGGTTCTAAATTACGAGGCATAATTGGATATGTTGGCAGAAATTGGCCATAATTGGGCACGCCTCGTATTTAGAACCCTGGTCAAGAGACGAGTCTCTGTTTTAGGATTCCAATCTTTTTTGAAAAAAAAAGAAACTCGTCTCTTGACCAGTTTTCTAAATTACGAGGCGTAATTAGCTGTGTTGGCCGAAATTGGCCATAATTGACTACGCCTCGTATTTAGAACCCTGGTAAAGAGACGAGTTTGATTTTTACGATGATAATTTTTTATGATTCCATTCTTTTCCCCCCTTCTTGATTAGTAAATGTCTCAATTTTTGTTGCATTTGGATTATTCATTCAAGCTACAGACCGCTCCGAATAGGGTGCGTTATTTTATAACCACCCTGTACTATAATTAGTTAACTAGCCATCAAGTTTTATCAAGCTTCCATACCAACTCCGAGTAACTTTGAAAGGCGTCCTTTATCGAGTTTGGCCACCACTAAAAGCCTGGCAAGTATCCGGGCCCTAATTCGATATTCCGGGAGCGGCTTTCCCGATCCGGTTGTATATATCCGTCCGGGAAACTTCGAATGATTTTTGTTTATTGGTGGAAACGAAACGTAGTGGGCTAGGTTGGTTGGTAGACATATATTTTCATGTGTGCTTGGTCGCAAGGACCCGCTTATAAACCATCGTCAAGTAGGACAACACAAGACACACACAAACACATATGACAGATGTTGCCGTCTGTCGCCACCTCCGCAATTTAGACATGTCCCTGAAGGAGAGGGAAATTTTCTCCAGGGACCTGTACCCATGGGAAACTGCGCAATGACCGCCCACAGGACTTTCGGACCCAACAGATTTAACGAGCACGTACTCCGCATATACTCGACAAACACATCCATGCCTTTCCGGGATTCGAACCCGAACCCGGAAGCTCCAAAGGCCAATGCCTTAACCACTAAGCCGCCGGATCGGCTAGTGGGCTAGGAGTGGCGAAGTTTGAGGTTTCGCCCATTTCTGTGATGTCATGGGTCTGTAGCTTGAATGAATAATCCGAATGCACCAAAAATTGAGACACTTACTAATCAAGAAGGGGGGGAAAAGAATGGAATCATAAAAAAAAACTCGTCCCTTGGCCAGGGTTCTAAATTACTAGGCGTTTTTGGATGTGTTGACCGTAATTAGCCATAATTGGCCACTCCTCGTAATTAGAACCTTGGTCAAGAGACGAGTTTCTGTTTTATAATTCCATTCTTTTTCGTGAAAAAGAAACTCGTCTCTCGACCAGGGTTCTAAATTACGAGGCGTAATTAGCTGTTTGGCAGTAATTGGCCATAATTGACGACGCCTCGTAATTTAGATTCTGGTCAAGAGACGAGTTTTTTTTATGATTATTCTTTTTTATGATTATTTTTTTGGAATCTGTCTTTTTTTATGATACCATTCTTTTCCCCCCTTCTTAATCAGTAAGTTCTTCGATGTTTGATGCATTTGGATTATTCATTCAAGCTACACACCACTCCGAATAGCGAGCGTTATTTTATAACCACCCATGTATACAACCGGACTTTTTTTGTTTATTGGTGGAAACGAAAGTTGGCGTGTTTGAAGGTGGCGAAGTTGGTTTGAGGTTCTGCTCATTTTTGGTCCTAAAGATTGTGTATATTTCAAAATTCGGGCGTGTCTCTCAGTAACTATTAACCCTTTCAGTCCCAGTGATGCCATTTGGCATCATCACTTTCAAAATTTTTTTCTAAATGTTTATGTCCCGTTATAACATCCAAACACACATCATTCGATTCTTCATACTTTGTTCTATTAGACACTATTTTACATTAATCTCAATAGAAGTCAGAACTACTATTTTTTAATTTAGAAAATAGCTAATAAGCGTTTCACCTGATTTTTGACAAGTTCACTTCAGTTCCACATATTTAAAACGCAATTTAAACTATTTCGGTTAAAATAATTACTAATTTTTTTTTCATAATATGGTCAGATACCTTAAAATATATGACTCGAAGTGTTTTTAGGTAATATATATTTTTTCACAGTTAAAGAATTTTGGCATTGTTTCAAAAACCATATAAAAAATTTGAATGAATTTTTTTTCTTATGGAACTCGTATATTTGACCTAAAATAAGCTTATTTTGTGAATATCAGATGTTTCTGTTGTGTAGTAAATTTTTGGGACTGAAAGGGTTAAACGTAATTTTTTTTTAAAAAATTTCTTTGCAAAAATACTTTTTAACATATATTTGTATGATAAGTATGTTTAGATTAGGAATATACGTGTAGGATTTAGTTTAGGTGTATTAACATTATAAAATTAGGAAATTCAGTAATTTTTTATACTTTCAAAATTGTGTTGTATTAAAAAAAAATCCTAGGGTTGTGTAACTCTACACAACCAATAGGATTTCGTGTACGAGATTCGAAGTTTGTAACTCTTTTAGTTCGTGCTGTCGAGTGGTTCCATACACCCAGAAAACTGGTTGAAAACCAATATTTTCCGAATCGGCATACTTGAAAGCTTGTAGAAAACACAAAATTTCGATTACCGATATCTGATTTTCCACCCATCGCAATACTTTTATTATATTGCATTATTTCTAGTTTTATCTAATTGTGTTATATTTAAAACTAGATTAAACTAACCTATTTTGTCAAAACTAGTATTAACTGGCAATAACTGGTTTCAGGTAGTGGAAACTAGTTTGAACTAATGGCATCAGCTAAAACTAGTTTTCACTAGTTAATTCTAGTTTTAACTGATTCCGGGTTTTAACGTTAACAGATATATGCAGACGAATCCTCATCTACTTAAACTGTAAATTGATTTGATTTTCCTTCAATCAAATATTGACCATGTCGTAAGTAAACAAGTTAAGTTTTTTTGTTAATGTCAACTAATTAGAGGCGAAAGTCCATGTGTAATTTCAGCAATAATGCTTCCGGCAAATTGTTACTTTTTGACACTTCGCAGAAAATATTTAATTACAAGATATTTACATTATACTTTTTTACTTTACCGCGTAACAACTAATAAATGTTATTTATTCTGTTAGCGCAAAAAGTTTCTCCGTGTTTAATTATGTTACGTAAAATTAATAGTTATAACCTACCATCTCTCGCTAAGTTATTATAAACACATATTCGTTTTTCCCAAGCATACTTCATTAAATCTAAAAATCTAATTAGGCACTAAATTAGGAACCGGAAAAAAAAATATTCTATTTAATAAACTTGACTTTGCTACCTCCATTTAAAAATCTATACCAAAAATTAATTACTTTGCTTCATTGTGTATTTTTAAATTAAATGCTCGGAGTTAAAAATTGTTTTTTTTCCTGTTTTCTAATTAAACGTTCTTTTAGTATTTTTATTTTATTTTGTTCATTGGGAAAACAAAAAAGCTAATTGTAAAGGGATACAAGTCTGTTGGAAAATTTCCTCTTACACTTCTTCCTTGTAATACTTCAGCTAAAAATAAGCGTATATGGGAACCTCTCTGAAGAATGGAATCTTTTTTTGCATTTGAAAATCTGGATGAGTCGATGAAGTTTATTTCGGAACTCTTTTTTTTAATGATGCCAACTCGGATATTTATTTATCGTTTGATGAAAAATGTTTTTAGATATGTGATATTAAAGCTAGATGAAGTCAGCAGTAAAGTTATTTAATGCAAACTAAATCAGGTTTATCTTTTATATAATATATTATCATTGTTTTAACCCCGTAATGCATGATTTTCTTTTAATCCCGAAAATATTTTGTATCTTTAATACTCATACATTATGGGAAAAATACTGAAAAAAATAACTGCATTAGTATTTAAATAATTTCAATTTTTTTTAATTTTTGTCAAATGGCAAAAACCAACTACAAAATTCCAATTTTGATAAGAATGACTAGAAAACTACTAAATATGTTTTAAAATAACCCTCTTGAGCTATAATTATTTTTTCAAAACAATTTGTTTGTATTTAGTACTAATAGTATATAACTTCACACTTTAATTTTGAAAACACTTTTACTACTGTCATCTATGAGGGTTAATAGCAACTAAAACTTCAAAATGAAATGTAATAGATGATAAAAACATAGATTTGTCAAGAGGGAGCTCTACTTTAATAGAATAAAGTGGATTATGTTACTTGTTGCCATATGGCAACAATATGCATTAGGGGTTTAATCTATATTATTTGCTTTATATCTTCTACAGTTTAAAAAAAAACTTTTCCACTTTTGAGAAACTTAACGATGTTTGAGAAATAAAGTGAAGTCATAAAAACCCAAGTTTTTCAGTTTGACTTGGCTTAAGTACTTCTTTAATTTGGATGAAATTGACTTGTTTCACGTGACGTAGAGCCATCTAGCTTTCATTCATGTCCTTCTTTCGATCGGTGCTCTGTTCCCACGTAACATTAATTCCCCAGTCGGGGCCCGAGAAAGGATTTGTTTTCATTTCATATTGCAGTTGCCACTAAAAACCTGAAAAATTTAAAAAAGCCGAAGTACACTCCTTGCCAACCTAAGTTGGTTAAATAGAAATATGCTATGAAGAAGATTCTTCCGCGGATGTAAAGAGTTCCATAAATTATCTTTCAATCCATCCACAAAACATGTTTAAAACATTAGTTTCATTTAAGATCTAACAGATTTGAATATTATTTGAGAAAATTTGTCAATTTTATCATAATGAAAAATTTATTTTGGTTAAATTGGTATTCAGATCATTTTGTATGTAAATATTACCTTACAAGAGTTTCCAACTAACGGACCAATCGCACTTTTCCCCTGCCATTTTACTCTTAGTTTTTACCCAAGTTATGTTGGTACGGAGTGTAGTTTCAAAAATTCGTATACTTCCTTTATAATTCATTCTTTCGTTTTATACTTTAAAAATTCTATAATTTATTTGTAAGAGTGTATCTAAAGCCAATTTCATTTAAAAAGGAAATATACAGTAATGCCATTAAAATCCTCAAATTCGTTATAATTTGTTTTGAAGACAACTTCGCTTATTATCCTATGAATAATTTGAAAATAAATTCTTTCAAAATATGTCCCAAAGTAGAATTAGAAACCGCTGTGCATCAAATTTCTTTTTATTCGAACATTCCTTGATTGGATTAAGAATAGTTTTGAAGACATTTCTTCGAATTCGCAATGGAAAATGAAATAAGCATAATTTATCGGGATTATATTTTGAGCTGTCTTTTAATTGAACTGTCAGGATAGATATAATCAGTTTTGTATTTTAATTTCGATTCGTTGTATTTCAATTATCGAAAAGGAAATTGCATTTAGATTTATGATATCAAAACTTTATTTGAAAAGTTAAAAATCTGGTTGCTGCTTTTTAATCTTCATTTTAAGTTCAATTTATTGTTAAATATTTGACGATATTTTTCTTTCAAAGAAGTTTTTGAAGTGTAAGAGTGATGTGCATGTTTCCGTAGTGAGTGGCAACAGTTTCAGTGTTACTGTTTTCATTCTTGGTCCCTCTGGAATTACCATTTGTTTTTACCAGTACATTATTTTTTGTATCTTACTAAAACGAATGTTGTTTACTGTCTTTTTCTTTTAGTAGAACTTAATATTTTCTTTTCAAAATATCATCTAAACCAAAGTTTTCTGCCAACATTAATGGTTGAGTAATAATTTGCATGCTTGAAATTTAATCGGAGGCCCGGTGGCTTAGTGGTAGTGCTTTGCATTGCCCCACGCAACATGTCCGGGATCGAATCCCGGATTAGACAAGGTTGGCCCATTCTTTCATCCCTTAAGTGGGTCGACAAAATGGGTACCAAGTATGCTTGAGAACTAAACATTGGGGGTTCCGCGTGAAGCTGACCACCTTGCCAAGACATATGCCTAGAACCTCAGAGCCCCAAATTCAAGAAAGCCGAAATGAGCACGGCAGGCCTTAGTCAATTAGTGGGTTGTTGTGCCGAAGAGTTTAGTTAATTGTTTTAAATTCGATTAAATTTCTAAACTAAAGTTTAATAAATACCATGAATAAAAATAAGTTGCACGTATAAAAAACATGAAATGGGACACAGCAGACGAAAAAAAAAAACTCATTTTGACAGTGAAATCGGAACAATCAATGAAATCGCTGGAAATGCAAAATTGAAAACAGAAATTACATCATCAGAAAAATTGTTTATTTCTATCAAAATTAATTTTTAACAAATCTTACTTACTGGCACAAATTAAAAAAAACTATTTTAAATATTCTTTGATTATAAATGTAGGGCTGTGTCAAAAACATAAATGTTACAATATTAAAAAAAACACAAGCTGTTCCTTTGTTCGATTTTCCGTCATAAAAATCGAATTTCGAAAAACCCATCTGCAGACGACTCCAAAAGTGATGCCATTCGACGAAGCATAAAAGATGTCAGTTAAAGCGTTAAACACGTGTCAAGCAAATATTTTGAAATTAGATTAAATTTTAATACGATGCCAATAGATTATTTCGCATTGGAATATAATACTAAATTCTTTTTTAAAAAGATTCAACAAAACATTCGGCAACATCTGTTTCGTCTTTTTTAAGGAGTTTAGAATATAACTGTAAATGTTTGGCGATAAAAAAATGAATAGGAGTTGCATAAAAGTCGCCAATTGGATGAGATTGTCCGAAACTAGTGTTATTAGATATAAGGTTTTTGGACGCTGAGATTGTTGTGACAATCAAAGGGCCATGGTAACTTAGGAGTTTAGTTCGGTGACCCATCTGTTGATCGCTATCGGCCAAAGGGCAATAAATTGCCTCGTGCCGTGAAAGGAAGAAGTACATAATATTTTTTGTTATAATCAGTTTATGGGTTTCTAGATTACGAGGTGTAATTGGTTGTGTTTAAGCTACGCCTCGATGCTTAAAAAATAAGGCACCCTGAAATTTTCACCCCACTCTTTGTATATCTGATTTTTATTGGTATTTTTTATTTGAGTTATACATGCTTGGCGTACGAGTACGAAACCGCTTGATGTATGCTCTGGGTTCCTACTTGAGTGTCGGCTCTTCACTTGACCGTGGGTCTAAATTAAGTCGCCCGATAGCCCAAGTGTAGCTATGGTGCGACGATAATTCAGCATAACCAAAAATAGCTTAGCATATAAGTTATTGATTAAGTGCAAAATATAACTGCAATTCTTTCACCAAACCCATATTTGGGCCTATTATGGTTGGTTGGTTGGTATACATATATTTTCAGGCTTGTGTGCTTGCTCAGAGAACCGCTTATAAACCGTCGTCAAGTAAGACAGTCACAACACACACTCACATGTACGTGACAGATGCTGTCATCTATCACGCGCCACCCCCACAATTTAGACATGTCCCTGTAGGGGAGGGAAATAGTCACCAGGAACCTGTACCCGTGGGAAACCGCACAATGACCGCCCATAGGACTTTCGGACCCAACAGATTTAACGAGCACGTACTCCGCATATACTCGGTGAGTTTTCAGCGACCAGGACTCGATCGCGGGACCTTCCGATCCGTAGATCGAGACACTGACCACAGGGCGCCTCACAGCCCTGGGGCCTATTATGAAACCGAACAACGGCTTCAGCAGTCGAACAATTTTTTGCCTTGTTCATTTCAACATTCGCCATTACCACGTTCCTCTTGCCTTCTTTTGTTCTATCTTTTTGAACTCTTTTCTTTTTTGATCTTTTAGTAAAATATTCCGCCTCGCTAAATATCACAAAAGTAATTGGAGAGTTTCCCTCCACGCCTTTTCTTTTTAAAATTTTATTAAAAAAAGAAGTTCTAAGGGAAATATCGCTATGGACTCAGCCTCTTTTGTTTCAGTTAGATTCATTCTGTATCGGCACCGATGATTGAAATATTTTCGCAATTTTTGCCTTGTTCATTTCAACATTCGCCATTACCACGTTCCTCTTGCCTTCTTTTGTTCTATCTTTTTGAACTCTTTTCTTTTTTGATCTTTTAGTAAAATATTCCGCCTCGCTAAATATCACAAAAGTAATTGGAGAGTTTCCCTCCACGCCTTTTCTTTTTAAAATTTTATTAAAAAAAGAAGTTCTAAGGGAAATATCGCTATGGACTCAGCCTCTTTTGTTTCAGTTAGATTCATTCTGTATCGGCACCGATGATTGAAATATTTTCGCAATTTTTTTTTGTTTTACTTGAAATATTTTTTTCCCATCTTTTTGTGAAGAATATAATATTCTTTGTTTTTTTTCCTACTTGTAATTTTATTCAGTTTTTTGTTTTAAGTTTGCTTAGGATTAAATTTATTTAATGGCTGTAGCCTTTCTTTGATCTTTGGGATATTTTATTCGTGTTTTCTTTGAAAATATTGACTTTAAAAATATTCGTGTTTTAAGGAAAGTTTAGGTAATATTATCGGGGATTTCAATATGTATTTAGGGGCTGGGGAGCCCAGTCGGTTAAGCACTCGCTTAGGATGCGGAAGGTCCCAGGTTCGGGTCCGGGCATCGCCAAAATAGCTGCCGACCTATAAACGGTCCGTGCAGCCAAAAATGTCCGACGAATAATACCCCGTGTAAGGGAGTGCACGTTAAATATCCTTCAAAGTCCTAACGCTGCGTACGATGTCGCCCTTAACGGTTGCGTTGGGTGCCTATTCAGGTGTGGCTCGTCACCTGACTGTGGTTCTAAAATACGACGCCCGTCGCCAATAGCCCTCGTGTAGCTCTAGTGCGACGATAATTCAAACCAAACCAAACAATATGTATTTATATGAATATTTTTTAAACATTTTTTTTGTTTGAAAATAGTATACAAGTTTAAATTTTAGAGTTGCAATTTAATAAAATTTTTATAAAATCTCCTTATGGCATTGTTTTTTTTTACTTGTAGTCAGCGATTCATATTAGTTTATTATTTCTCTTTCCATACTTAAACGTCGGAATAATTAATACAGGGTGTCCTCAAAAGAATGTCCGAGTTTTAATGATTTTTCAGGAGTTTATTTTATACTAAATATAGCAAATCATCATGATATTGAAGGAAAACTATTTTAGTTTTTCCTATTAGTGATCAATGAGTACGCCTTTAGTGATACGGCGCACATCCAAACGAAATTGCAGTTCTTCCCTTACTGTCTGCGGTATGTCCGGAGTAATGGAAGCAACAGTCTGTGCAACTGTGAAGTTGTACATGCGCACGCGCTTACCTGAAACTGTTGGAGTTATTCTTTATTCATCACCTTCGACCACAACTGTCGAACGATTACAGCTGATACTGTTACCTCGAATATTCTTCAGAGTGGTAACAGAACCTGGAAAACCTGGAAATCAGGGAATACTCTTTGAACTTTTTTGATCCGATTTGCCTGAAGAACCAATCTTGGAGGAAGGATCAATCTCTCTTACGAAATCAAGTTATAAAATAATTTTCTGATCACATGATTCCTCTAAACTTATTCAGATTTTCGGAAACGTAGAAAAGTTAGGTAGACTAACCTATAATCCGGAAAGTCTTAATTCCTGTGATATCAGGATTAAATTGTGTGTATTGCATGTTTTCTACGTAATTGTAAAATCAGGGAACTTTTTTCTAGGATTTTGTAACCACCCTGCAATAAATCTTGCCAAGTGAGGTATCATATGAAATCCCATTTCAAGAGCTTTAAAATAAGACCAAATTAAACTATCTCTAATAGAAGCTGAGATAAAGAACTTTCTCTAACTACCCAAATGTTACGTTTTTCACTTTTTTGACATTTTCGTAGGGTCCTACAGAAAAAAATAAGTCATTAAAAAATCTGAAAAAAATATTTTTTTGTATCATATCATGAGTAGATTCAAACCTGTAAATATTATTTAAATTGGTGATGGTCAGGTTGAAAAGTGTATAAATTTTCGTTGATTTGACGTGGAATGCCTCTCTTATAAATTCAGTGTTCAGGAAATAACATGTTTTTATGAGAAAGTTAAGGGGGACTGGATTGAATACTATACTTTCCCAAACATAACTATTGAAGTATACTTCTCTTGTGATGGAAATTTCCGCTTAAACAAAAATACTCGCATACCAGTTTAGTCTCCAAAATGTCTTCTATGTCACACTCGCTTTAAAGCCTTGAATACTTTACACGTTCTACACTAAACCTCCCTTTTAAACGTGTTTCATCTAAATTCCTGCCCCTTCTTAGACCTGACAACTCCGAAACCTGTTAGTGTGTGAAAACGGAATGCGAAAATTGTTATTTTCCAAGTGCTGTTATTGTAAGTGCTGTATGCTAAGTGCTGTAATTTTAAAGTACACTGTACCTTAAAACTAATGGTTTTGTTATACTCCCCAGCTTAAGCATTGCTTGCTTCAAATTATGTAGATTATTGTACTACAGTAATCTATATAGTTTTAAGCTAAGATTGTGCAGCTACATGTAATGAATCATTAAAGAGCAGATGGTGAACTACATCTTAGAAGAATTCATACTAACTGTGCCTTCAACACAATTTGTATGCAATGTTATTTGATCGCGACACAATTTTTGTATTGTTTTAACGCAAATTGTAAGAACCGGGGAAAATCACAATTTTTTTATGTATTGAAAGAAAGCGCAAGTTTTTTTTCATTAGTGTAGGCAGGCGGCTACCATAACCAGTATGTGGGAAATATGCTCCAAATAAAAGAAATTGAAGAACACGAGAAAAACAATATTATGACTCTATATTTTACATCGTAGTTTGGTGATAAGTGAAAACCCCCAACTGTTGGCATTTGTGAATGCCAACTACATTTCTTCCTTAATAATATCATTTCTTGTCCTATTTACGTGACCAGCAAAACATGTTAGGCTGTCATTCGTCCTTGTCAGGGAAGGATTTTAAAGACACAATATATTCTTTTCCCACTTTTTAGGTAACAAAAATCTAACATTAAAATTTTTAGATAGATATTATGTTGTTAATTAAACGTCGTCAATATATAAATTATGTTATCTGTTTGAAATTGTTCTTAAAGAGAACTAACAATGATAATGTTTTTTTTCTGATTGTAAAACATTTTCTTGTTATAAATATTGTATTTTGTTGTATGTTTGTTAGATAAGAACTAACAATACCAGTCATTATAAATATAGCTAGTCTCTCAAAATTGTTTGGAATGAAACCTTAAATTTTTCATTGTTATACGCATTTTTTTTTGCAAATTCTTCGGAATGAAACCTGACAATTCTCATTGTTATACGCATTCTTGTTGTTTTTTGCAAATTCTTCGGAATTAAACCTGACAATTCTCTTTTTTTTAAACGCATTTTTGTTATTTTTTGTAAATCCTCCTGAATGGAGCCAGAGGCTGGGGAGCCCAGTCGGTTAAGCACTCGCTTAGCATGCGGATGGTCCCCGGTTCGGATCCGAGCATCGCCAAAATAGCTGCCGACCTATAAACGGCCCGTGCAGCCAAAAATGTCCGACGAATAATACCCCGTGTAAGGGAGTGCACGTTAAATATGCTCCAAAGTCCCAACGCTGCGTACGATGTCGCCCTTAACGGTTGCGTTGGGTGCCTGTTCAGGTGTTGGCTTGTCACCTGACTGCGGTTCTAAAATACGACGCCCGTCGACAATAGCCCTCGTGCAGCTCTAGTGCGACGATAATTCAAACTTAACCTGAATGAAACCTGACAATTCTCATTGTTATGCGTTGTTGACCACGACTATAAACAATCCCATCCAACAATTTATCTATATATGCACATATTAAATAGTTTGTATTTGCCAATAACTGAGCATTGAGATGGTTATTAAATAGTTATCTTTTTCCCCCGTTATATACACACATCGCATTGCCGTTATATACGGCATATAGAAATACAGGGTGGTTATTAAATAATGCTCGCTATTCGGAGTGGTCAGTAGCTTGAAGGAATAATCCGAATGCACCAAAGATTGATACAGTTACTAATCAAGAAGGGGGGGGGGGGGGGGAAAGAATGGAATCATAAAAAAATTTATAATCCTAAGAAATAATAATCATAAAAAGAATAATCATAAAAAAACAAACTCTTACGCCTTGTAATTTAGAACCCCAGTCAAGAGACGAGTTGGTTTTTTTATTATTCCATTATTCCATCCCCCCCCCCCCCCTTCTTGATTAGTAAGTGTCTCAAAGTTTTTTTTTTGCAATCGGATTATTCATTCAAGCTACAGACCACTCCGAATAGCGAGCGTTATTTTATAACCACCCTGTATATAAAGCATATATTAAATAGTTTGTATTTGCCAATAACTGAGCATTCTTCAGATGGTTATTAAATACTGGTTATCTTTTTCCCCCGTTATATACACGCATTGCATTTCCGTTATATGGCATATATAAATATACACACAAGTAATACAATCGTAACTGCCTACTTTGGCCTTATAAAATGTCCATTTTTGGGCCTTCTCATATTCATATCTTTACCAGATAACGCATTCAAAAGATAGAGACCCTTTTATGAGAAGTATTCAATGGAGAACTAAAGTTATTGCTGCTTTTATGGAACAGTACGTATTATTTTTATGTTTGTTTTTCGAAAAAACTAAGTAATCTCTATTTTCTCCTACTTTTTTTCTTCCTTTTTTGGATTTTAAGGGCTGTCTAAATCAGTCCACAAGGCCTTTAACCTTTTGAGTCCCAATGATAATTTGGCATCATCAATTAAGATTTTTTTTCCTGATCGTCTATAGCCATTTATGATATCAAAAAGCGCATCATTCGATTCCTTCAAACTTTTTTCTATTAGAAAATATTTTTTTATGAGTCCCAATAGATCTCGGCCTATTATTCTTTAAAAATTATGATCAGAAACATGAAGAGGCCAAATGGCATCACTGGGACTGAAAGGGGTAATTAAGGAAGATACGGGAGTCCGGGCATTGCTAAAATTACTGCGACCCATCAACTGTATGTGCAGAGAAAAGTCCGACTAATAATACCCCGTGTAGAGGGAGTACACCTTAAATATGTCCAGACCCGCGTTTGATGTCACTCCTTAAACTTGCGTTGGGTCCCCACTCAGGTGTCGGCCCATCACTTGTTTACTGTTATAAATTCCTACGCCCGTCCCCAATTAGTCCAGTCATTAGGTAGTTTTCAAATGCAAAAGGTGGGGTCAAAGGTTTTATGCTTTTAAGGGGTTAATATTGATGCTAATAAAAAGAAACTATGGTTGCCCACCAAAATTTCCAAAGGCACAATTTTGTAGAGCCAAAAAACCGCGAATTTTTTGGACTTTTTTTTAGATTTTATAATATAACTCTGTAACTAGAAATCCAATGGCTTAGCCATCAATTACTATTTTATAGAGCATAAAATTCTCTACAAACTGCATTACCTAAAGTTCCTCCTAACCCCACCAGGACGTAAGCTACAGCCTTTAAAAAGGGGTGTATTTTTCCAACATCTAGCAAAATTGCGAAAAATCGCACCCCCTTCACTTTCAGATTGATTAAATGCATAATTTTTTTTGGTTTGAATATTTTTACTTTTAAATAAGATATCAAAAGAAGAATGCTTTTAAAATATTTATGATTAATTTTTTAAACTTATTTTTTCTTCGTAAAAAAAACGCAATGTAAATCGAAGTTTAGAAACCATTGTTGGGGCGCTTGCTTTTAAAATCGAGCAACTATTTTGTCACGTGAAATGCTGTCTTCTGCCTGAGCTGTTGACATTTATGAGCAGCTACAAGCAACGAAGTATAAACAGTATCATACGGCGTAGGTGGATGGTTGATGAATGCGAGAACCTTTATTTTAGGTTCGTATTCTTTGTTGGCTGTCCATTGCTCCATAAATCCGTTCCAACCAGGTATGTTTACTTTGATTGACCACTTTCCATAAAGTGGTGCGAGTTGAGTTGTCATTGCTTCAAAAACCAATTTAAAATTCAAAGTGGAAAGAATTTAAATTTAAGACTGTGATAGGGTACTGATTTGAATTAAAGTAAGGCGTTCTCATTGATAGTTGATTCTTTAAAAGACAGATGAAGAACCGCTTGATTTATTGAGAGTCTTCAAGTAATTGTGTCTGTTTGTCGAACATTGGCAACAAAAAAGAACGATTTTTTTTAAGCTTCTTCATTCGAGGTACAAACGTGTGACTCATGTCCACTGATCTCTGGCGTGAATCAGGGTTGCAGCGAAAGAAAAAAAAGCGAGTAACCGGTTTCTTTACACCAGTTTAGGCGATTTCTCGCTATCATCGCCAAAGAGGCCTATTGAGGAAAGCCTTCTACGAAATCAAAAACGGTGTTTCCCGTGTACTCTTCAGATATCAGTTGACTAAGTATCTAGTGCGTCCAAAGCATTTCACGTGACAAAATAGTCGCTTGATTTTAAAAGCGAGCGCCCCAACAATGGTTTCTAAACTTCGATTTACATTGCGGTTTTTTTACGAAGAAATATGATTAATTTTTTTAACTTATTTAAGTATTTTAAAAGCATTCTTCTTTCGATATATTATTTAAAAGTAAAAATATTCAAACCAAAAAAAAAATGTGCATTTAATCAATCCGAAAGTGAAGAGGTGCGATTTTTCGCGATTTTGCTATATGTTGAAAAAATACACCCCTTTTTAAGAGCTGTAGCTTACGTCCTGGTGGGGTTAGGGGGAACTTTAGATAGTGCAGTTTGTAGAAAATTTTATGGTCTTTAAAATAGTAATTGATGGCTAAGCCATTGGATTTCTAGTTACAGAGTTATATTAAAAAAATCTAAAAAAAGTCCAAAAAATTTGCGGTTTTTTGGCTCTCCAAAATTGTGCCTTTGGAAATTTTGGTGGGCAACCATAGTTTCTCTTTATTAGCATCAATATAAACCACTTAAAAGCATAAAACCTTTGACCCCACCTTTTGCATCTGACAGACTATTTTTCTGACAAAATGACTGGACTAAATAGCCTTCGAGTAGCTCTAGTTAATTTGACTCAACACGTATGTGTTGGTTCGTAGGCTGTTTAGTTTAGTTTGAATTATCGTTGGGGCTATTGACGACGTATCAAGTTAGGGTTTGATTTCAATTATCGTCGCACTAGAGCTACACGAGGGTTATTGGTAACGGGCGTCATATGTTGGAACCATACTCAAGTGACGAGAAGACACCTGAGTAGGCACCCTACGTAACCGTTAAGGGCGACATCGTACGCAGTGTTGGGACTTTGAAGGATATTTAACGTGCAACTCCCTCCACACGGGGCATTATTCGTCGACATTTTTATCTGCAAGGTCCGTTTATAAGTCGGCAGTTACTTTGCCGATTCCCGGACACGAACATGGGGCCTTCCGCATGCTAGGCGAATGCTTTACCGACTGGGCTCCCCATCCCCTATGTATTGGTTGCATACTTAAGTTGATAAATAACGGGTCAACATTAACAGAAAATTCTCTCGCAAATCCCCAATACACGGTTCCGTTTTGCTATCTCTCCGGATCTGTTGGCGCGCTTTTGGGGGATTGGCGTTTTATTGGAGGAGACATTTGGCGGAAAATCCACTTAAAAGGGTTCTGTATTGGGGAATCTCCACAGATCTTGTTACGTGACTAAATGGATATCCCATTCGTACTTCCATATTTTAAGGGGGCTTTTTAGGATATTTGGTATGGATATTTACAATTGGAGAGTACCCAATAATGCCTTTAAATTTGCACTTTTTGCGCCAAAGTGTCGCCAATTCTTATTGATGAAAAACTTAATTGTAAAAATTAAAGTAAACAACTTTGATATCTCCGCATTTAATAAAGAAACACTTGCGCAACAGTATCACAAAACACTAGAACTTGAAAATTTTTAGTACATACTTTTATTATTAATAACTTTTTGCGATATGATACAATAAAAAACATTACCAACCAATAAAAGACCATCCAAAAACCTCGAGACGAAACCAAAACATTTAATAACCGTTTTCTAGTTCTGAAAATACTTCGTAAGAAAAACAATTAAATTACGCAACAATAAAAACAGAATGATACTCTTCTATTTCTATTTAATCCTTGCTTTTACGATCTTCGATGGCGAAATTGTTTTCTTGTGACGTTTTAAAAACATTTTAGAGATATTTGCTGACTCGGTGATATCTTTTTAAAACAATAACACTTGAACGATTTGTGATAGGGAATTAAAAATGCTACGGTGAACCGATTTTGGTTTTTTTTTTTTTGGACGATATTTGCTGACTCGTTGATATCTTTTTAAAACAATAAAACTTGAACGATTTGTGATAGAGAATTAAAATGTTATGGTGAACCAATTTTGGTTTTTGTCGTATGTTGTGAGCTTTCGTTTGAGATTATTTTAACTTCTTTTTTTAAATTTTTTTTATCTTATGTACTTAGAAAGGCAGTTGTAAAGGTACCTCAAATTACATGTTGAAACCTTTGTAGAATAATGCAGATCCTTTAAACAAATTTAAGTATATATTATTCTCGTAAATAAGTTATTTTTTAAAACTTTCCTAATGTATTTTGATACGTAGGAAAAAATATTCATTCAAAAATAATCATTATTTCTTAAAAAAATTATAGTTAAATCTTCTTAAAAATTGATATGCACGTTATGCATGTTTTTAAACAGTTATATTTTTAAGTTTTCAAATTCTACATAAAAATTTAGGGAAAAAAAGTTATATATTTTTAAGAATAATAAAAAAAACTATTAAAAAGCTGTTTTTATAATATCCTTTTATTGAACTATCTACAATTTTTTGTTCAATTTTATGAAAGATAACATAAAATTTTATTAATTTTCCTTGCAACAAATTTTATCCTGACTTGAATCGAATCAGTTACTCAAAATACATTCTTATTGCCCCTTTATTTCGTAAATCGAAAACCTGAAACATTTACTTGAACTATTCTTAGAAGTATTTTACCGACATATTTTTTCCACTTCAACTTTTTCAAGTCACTTCTAAAAGGTATATATAAGTTAAGTGGCTTAAATATTTTAGAAAAAGATTACGTTTTTATTATTCAGAGCATACCTTTTTGACATCCATTCCGCTTGTCTTCATTTTTTTCTACAAAGTGTATTTTTGAAATAATATCGCGTATAATCCTATTTTTGGATTCAACAATGTACTGTTAGACCATTTGTCTTTATATTACAACAAGACTTACATTTTTCGGTATTTTTGTAATGGGTTGCGTTGGTTACTAAGAGAAACAAAAAAGTTGTAAAAGAACTTAAATAGTCTATTTTTCTGTTACACTTATAAATACTTAAAAATTGCTATGCATAAGATCTGACATTAGTAGCTATATGGTTGCGATACTTAAAAAAATTCGGCAAACAACTCGAATTTTTTTAGTTTATACAATTTACTTTTTTTTATTTAAAAAATATATATAGATTTTCTTATACCAACAAACAGAAAATTTCCGGCCTCGAATGCAGTCTTGTGCATTTTGTGAATTGTTAAAAATTTTTAATTTAGAATTCTATTTTTTTTAAAAAAATTTTTTTGTTAATATGCGTTTAGTTGGGTTGATGATCACCCCACAACTAAAACTTCATGATCTATTACATTTTATATTCCAGCTTGTGTGCTTGTTCAGAGAACCGCTTGACTTCATGATTTCATAGCCCAACTTATATTTCTATCAATACTGAAGGGATTTATTCAATATTCATTTTTCTGATTAACCCAATTTTCCGAAATTCTGATTGTCCGAATGTGGTTAGGTCTCGATTACTTCGGATAACTGGAGATTTACTGTATCTGGAAGGATCTACCCTACTATTTAACTCTACCAAATAAAACGGGGCTGGAGAGCCCAGTCAGTTAGGCACTCGCCTAGCATGCGGAAGGTCCCAGGTTCGGGAACTGCCGACCTATAAACGGCCCGTGCAGCCCAAAAATGTCCGAAGAATAATACCCCGTGTAAGGGAGTGCACGTTAAATATGCTCCAAAGTCCTAACGCTGCGTACGATGTCGCCCTTAACGGTTGCGTTTTGTGCCTATTCAGGTGCTGGCTCGTCCCTTGACTGTGGTTTTAAAATATGACGCCCGTCGCCAATAGCCCTCGTGTAGCTCTAGTGCGACGATAATTCAAACCAAACCTTCGATGAAGCATGAAAACAAAGTTGTCATCATCAGCAAACAAAATACTATCATCATCTCTTTCCTATGTATCTAAAAAAAGTTATTTTCCTTGATGGTTGCAACACCTTTCGAGAATCTTAAACAGTTTTCGCCATTGTCCAAGAATTTATCAATCATCCTAGGTTTCATTGTTGCCAAAAACGTTTCTAGAAGTTGTAAAATATATTTTTTTCATAGGTGCTGATATCTTTGAAGATTGCTTTATCGATTTCACTTTTTTTTAAAACCCATGTAGAACAAATAGTTTTAGAGGCTTTTGAGAAACCGAATTTTTGAAATTAAATTTAGGGTTCAAATCTTGCTGCTGGGCTTGTTTCATTTAATACCGTAAATTATGCAGGAATATTGTGTTCAAACGGTCTGTACCTGTTTTAGTACCTTCGTTTGATACTATACTTTTACTGGGTTTTAACTGTGTGAGCTAGTTGCAGGTAAAACGGTTTTAAACTTTATTTTTGCATAAAAATTCTTTGCATTTTCGTCAAATGTTTGAATTTAAAACGAATCTCTAGAAGCTACAATTATTAATATTTGGGCAAAAAGTTTTTACTCCAAAGTTAAGAGTAACAGGACTTTTAGAGACACTCTATAAAAACAATTTTTGAAAGTTATTGTCTACTGGTTACAGTATTTTACTTTTTATACCATTTATATTTAGAGGTTAAAAAAACCCACATACATTCTAAAAATAAAACTCTGTCCAGAAAAAAATGTCCCTTTTTGCTACCAACCCGAAAAAAACGAACGCATGCGGTCAAGTAACTACAACAGCTGAATATTTAATATCCTCACTACAAAAAAAAATGGTCTTACGATCGTACCATATTTATTCGAATGGAACCATTGCACAAATCGAGTTATTTGCAAAGCCCTTATGTAGCACAAAACATAATAAATGTAGTTAATGATGATTTTGGATGAACTAAATTTCAGTTACACAAGTTTGAGACCACAGCATTTCATCTTATTAGCTTCAATTTGTCAAAAGATTCGGTAGCTAGCTACTATGAAGCGTTGCTTGTTAATCAATAGTTGCGGATTCGATAAACTCGCTAGACTCCTTACGTTTTCTGTATTCTAAAAAGTAAATATTTAACGGATAAAACGTTTTTTAACTACAGTAATTTATCGTATTTAACCCCTTAACTTCGGTTGGCAAAAAAAATTGACACGCTGAAATCTGAGTTTAATTATATAGTATTTTAATTATTTTAATTATAATAAGTAAGTATTTTAATTATAGTTTATTTTAATAAACTATAATTATGAGACAAATCGAAACCACAGTCTCGAATAATTTAAATAGTTCAAAATAAAATATACGAAAAACGAATTAAAAAAAACTCCAAAGTTAACGTTTTTATTCGGAATGGTATGAATTATTTAACCTTTTCCTTACTGAAGCGCCTCAAAACGCCCGAACAACTAAGAATTCGATAATGTTATTCCTATCAAATATTACGAGGAAGCACAAATCCTTCGTAGCGAAAGGGTTGATGGTTTTATTCGTCAATGGCATTCATAAAGACGTTCTTAATTTAATGATTTATGCAAAAAAAACCCGTATTTTTTACGTTTTATTCCGGGCTAATCAGTAGCCAGTTAAAACTCGCTAATTTGTCGGGAATTTTTTTGGCATTATACTGTTTTCCCGACATATGGATGTGATAAACACAGCCAAAAAAAGTCGACAAGACAGTTCACATTCTTTATTGGGGCAGGGCTGGAGAGCCCGAAAAAATACGTGCTTTTTGGAAGGATGGAAGATGTACAAGTGCGCAGAAGAATTCTTCGAGACTATTGTTAAAGTGGAAGGTCACGTTGTCATCGAACATTCGATATGCTTCAATATCGTGTGATTTGGGGCCCTGGAAGTAATACTAGTTGGTCGACCTTTAAGTAACTGCGCATTAAACGCGAGTTCAAGGCTTATGCGTGGGATCGGAGCGCGGAAAAACTAATGAGACAAAGTTGTATCGGGGATTAAGGGAATATGGGATATTTAAATAGTGGAAAATAATTAATAGGATCTTTTAAGTATTAGGAATGGAATTTCGTTTCATGGATATGGACCCTTGGTTCCTTACGGATTAGAACGTCCCGATTTTTTCCCTTGCTGGTCAGCCCCCCCCCCCTTTTTTGTTTTTCTCGTCTGCTCTGAATGAACAATGAAGGGGTTGCAAAGCATCCATTCGTTCTCTTTTGGGGTCGAATGGAACAGGCCTCGTTTTTTATTCAGGTTCCACTTTCAATATCCTTCAAAGTCCCAACGCTGCGTACGATGTCGCCCTTAACGATTGCGTTGGGTGCCTATTCAGGTGTCGGCTCGTCACTTGACTGTGGTTCTAATATACGACTCCTGTCGCCAATAGCTCTCGTGTAGCTCTAAGTGCGACGATAATTCAACCCAACCCTTACCCTCCCACTTGAGCCATCAACTCCCTAGAGTAAAGTTATCGGCTTTTGGTTAGGTTAGGTTTGAAATATCGTCGCTTTAGAGCTGCATGATTGCTATTGGCAACGGGCGTCGCATTTTCGAACCACAGTCAGGTGACGATCCCGACACCTGAATAGGCACCCAACGCAACCGTTAAGGCCGACATCGTACGCAGAGTTAGGACCTAGAAGGATATTTAACGTGCACTCCCTTACACGGGGTATTATTCGTCGGACACTTTTGGCTGCACGGGCCGTTTATAGGTCGGCAGCTATTTTGGCGATGCCCGGACCCGAACCTGAGACCTTCCGCATGCTAAGCGAGTGCTTAACCGACTGGGCTCTCCAGCCTCTCTGGAAAGAAGTGAAAATTAACTCAGACTTAGTTAAAATCGCTCGTTTGGTGTGATCCTGTCAGAAGTTTAATAAAACGAGTGAAATCCACTCCTTTAAGAGAAGTGCATTTTCGACACTGGAAAGAAGTGAAAATGAACTGAGACTGAGTTAAAATCGCTCGTTTGTTTTAAGAGTGTACTGTTTTACCCGAAATATGGGTATGGCCCTTGGTTCCTTACGGATTAGAACGCCCCATTTTTTTCCTTGCTGGTCAGCCCCCCCCCCCTTTTTTTGTTTTATCGTCTGCTCTGAATGAACAATGAAGGGGTTGAAAGGCATCCATTCGTTCTCTTTCGGGGTCGAATGGAACAGGCCTCGTTTTTTATTCAGGTGGCCGCACAAAACTATCAAAAGTTGATGTTTTGGAAAGTGCGTTTTTTTTTAGTGGTCTTTGCAATTTCTCGTTTTCTTGATATAGATTGTTTTGGGGTTGTTCGAAGGGTTTTATTTCTAACATATGGACAGTTTTGAACGTAAGTGGATTTTGAAGTACACTCTTAAAACAAAAGAGTGAAATCCACTCCAGTTGGAGAAGTGCATTTTCGACACCCTAAAGGCATGCATATTTTCTCAGACTGAGTTAAAATCACTCGTTTGGAGTGATCCTGTCGGAGGTTTACCACACAAAGGATCCACTCCAAGAGGAGAAGTGCATTTTCAACACTGGAGGAATGAAAATTAACTCAGACTGAGTTAAAATCGCTCGTTTGTTTTAAGAGTGTACTGTTTTACCCGAAATATGGGTATGGCCCTTGGTTCCTTACGGATTAGAACGCCCCATTTTTTTCCTTGCTGGTCAGCCCCCCCCCCCTTTTTTTGTTTTATCGTCTGCTCTGAATGAACAATGAAGGGGTTGAAAGGCATCCATTCGTTCTCTTTTGGTATCGAATGGAACAGGCCTCGTATTTTATTCAGGTGGCCGCACAAAACTATCAAAAGTTGATGTTTTGGAAAGTGCGTTTTTTATAGTGGTATTTGCAAATTCTCGTTTTCTTGATATAGATTGTTTTGGGGTTGTTCGAAGGGTTTTATTTCTAACATATGGACAGTTTTGAACGTAAGTGGATTTTGAAGTACACTCTTAAAACAAAAGAGTGAAATCCACTCCAGTTGGAGAAGTGCATTTTCGACACCCTAAAGGCATGCATATTTTCTCAGACTGAGTTAAAATCACTCGTTTGGCGTGATCCTGTCGGAGGTTTAACACACAAAGGATCCACTCCAAAAGGAGAAGTGCATTTTCCAGTCTGGAGGAGTGAAATCCACTCAGACTGAGGTAAATTGGGAGTGTTTGTTTTAAGAGTGTACTTTTCCGTTATCTTGGCTTTATTGAGTGTTACTGTAGTGAAGTGACCTTATCATAAAAATACCTTTCGTAATGACTGACTTTCATAATTGAACTGTAGTGAATTGACGAATGTATAAAATTCGGGGTTGCCTTGGAGACAGATTGGTCAGAACTTACTGAGAATGAGACTGTTTAAGGGGTCATAGGACTCTTAAAAATGTGCAAAGAAGGAACTACAAAGTTTAGTTTGATCTTTCATGTAATTTTTTAACTACTCTATATATAAGTATAATTTTTTTATATGTAATTCAACAAGATTTATTTAATATAAAACAAATTTTAAAATTTATGAAACTTTAGCCAAAGCTAAAATAAATGATATTAAACATAATGCTATTTGAACACATTGTGATTAGGCTTGCGCGGCAAATTGGGAGGTCAAAATTGAAGACATGACCAAGAAAATGACTTTTTATTGTACAAATATGTACAAACAAAGACTTATACCTAAATTCTCAGCTCATTTTTTATTAGAAATTATTTTAAGAACTTTTTTCTAAAAAAAATAATAAAAATTTCAAAATTTTGATTTAAATTTTTTTTAAAAATAATTTCTAATTAAAATGGAGCTGAGAATTTAGGTATAAGTCTTTGTTTGTACATATTTGTACAATATAAAGTCATTTTCCTGGTCATGTCTTCAATTTTGACCTCAAAATTTGCTGCGCAAGCCTAATCACAATGTGTTCAAATAGCATTATGTTTAATATCATTTATTTTAGCTTTGGCTAAAGTTTCATAAATGTTAAAATTTGTTTTATATTAAATAAATCTTGTAGAATTACATGTAAAAAATTATACTTATATATAGAGTAGTTAAAAAATTACATGAAAGATTAAATTAAACTTTGTAGTTCCTTCTTTGCACATTTTTAAGAGTCCTATGACCCCTTAACATCTTTTGTGCTAGATCTAACAGAATTCTACCGTTTTGACTTGTACGTTTGGGTTGTCCGAAATAAAATGTCTCGTCCTGAGAGCAGTTTTTCAAACAAAAAATAATACAGTTTCTTGTACCATATTGTATTTAACTTGCTTATATTCATCGCTCTCGCTTACAGTTTAAAACAGTTTTCTCTAAAACTTGTTTAAGCAGATGTCATTTTGGGCGCAAGTTAGGCTGAACATTTCTTCTATAGGCTTCAATCTGTCGGGAGATTCAGTTGCCTAGTTGACTATTTGCTCGTAACTGACGTGCTGCACTTTCTCTCTCTCTCTCTCTTCATCTATCTATCTCTCTCTCTTAAAAAAAACGAAAATTTAACAGAAATCAATGTATTTATACCTTGTCTATTTACCATGCGAGCCTTTAAAAGACTTCCTTCCCCTTCCCTTTGCTTGGTTTTCTAGGAAACTAGCGCGTGTGAGGTTCTGTTGTGAGGTTAACAATCCGAACAGTTCAAACCCAAGTAAGGTGGAAAAAACACCCTCACGCTTTTTCGAAGAGAACCACATGCGGGGATTGGGAAGGAAAGTGCTTTCGAAGCTCGCATTCTAGATAGACAAGGTCTAATATTGTCTAAAATATTTTGTCGCATAGACTATCCTTTGGATCTATTAAAACAAACCATAAAAAATTTAAGCGGTTCCATTTTTCCTTGGTTTTATTCAGGTCATCGTACTTTTCCGTGTACGACAAAACGCAACTAATTTCATAGAACCATCTTCTATCTATCCTCATTACCGGCCCAACAAGAACAAAGAAAAACTTATATCTTCAGACACAGATGAAAAAAAAAATAAACTTTGAAATCCAGCCAAAAACTCTCAAAAGTGTCCACTAGCAAGCGTATAAAATACCAAAAGGCACGTTTCAATTATTATTTGTTTGAATTAGAGCTACACGAGGGCTATTGGTGACGTGCGTCGTATTTTCGAACCACTGTCAAGTGACGAGCCTACACCTGAGTTGGCACCCAACGCATCCATTCAGGGCGGCATCGTACGCAGCGTTAAGACTTTGAAGGATATTTAAAGTGCGCTCCCTCCACACGGGGTATTATTCGTCCGACATTTTCGGCTGCCTTATAGGCCAGCAGTTATTTTGTTGATGCCCGAACCTGGGACCTTTCACTTGCTAGGCGAATGCCTAACCGACTGGGCTCCCCCCTTTAAAAAAAAGAATATTTAGCCGAAATCAATGTATTTAATGCTGTCTAAAATATTTTGCTGTACACTTTTAAAACAAACACTCCTAATTTAACTCAGTCTGAGTGGATTTCACTCCTCCAGACTGGAAAATGCACTTCTCCTTTTGGAGTGGATCCTTTGTGTGTTAAACCTCCGACAGGATCACTCCAAACGAGTGATTTTAACTCAGTCTGAGTAAATATGCATGCCTTTACGGTGTCGAAAATGCACTTCTCCAACTGGAGTGGATTCCACTCTTTTGTTTTAAGAGTGTATATGCTGCACTTTAGATCCATTAAAAAAAGCCTAATAATAATTCCAGCGGTTCCAGGTTTCCTTGGTTTTATTCGGGTCAACGTAATTTTCCGTGTACTACAAAACGCAACTAATTTCATAGAACCATGTTCTACCTACATAGAACCATATTCTACCTACATAGAACCATGTTCTACCTACATAGAACCATGTTCTGCCTACATAGAACCATGTTCTACCTACATGTTCTATGAACCTATCTATCCTCATTACCTGCCCAACAAGAACAAAAAAAAATCTTATATCTTCAGACACCGGTAAAAAAAAAAGAATAAACTTTGAAATCCAGCAAAAAACTCTCAAGTGTCCACTAGCGAGCGTATAAAATACAAAAAGGCACGTATCAATTCCCAAAAATATATATAGATATAATAATGGGAAAAAAGAAGAGAACCGAAGTCTTGTCCGCCATATCCGATGATGTCGATGGAAAAAGAATCGTAATCGGTTTGCGAACAAAACAATGGACGCACGCCATCTTGTCGGAAGGGAGACGGATAGCGCAGGACATCCGAGATGCGAAAGATAATAATGAAAATACTTAATTTACCTGTTTAATTTAAATAATTTTAGGCAGTTCAAAATAACAACAAAGTAGTTAAAGTTCTTCTTATGGTTAAAAATCGTACTATTTTACTCTCTTCAGCGCGTTACCATCTGTGCGTTCAGAAGACCCGAGCAAAATCCTACGCGTTTCTTAATCTAAACATACTTTTCATACAAATATGTGCAAAAAAGTATGTTTTTCAAAGAATTTTTTAATTAAAAATATGTTTAATAGTTATGTTTAATAGCTACGGACACGCCTTAAGCGCTAAAAAGATAATTTTTTTATGCTATAAATGCAACAAAAAAGGCCGTATCACTTATTTGTAGTTAACAGATTATTTTAACAATGTTTTTAATGCAAAATGCATTTAAAATTAACTACTAAAAGAACATTTTGAAAATTTTGAAAAAAATTAAATAATTTTTTAAGAACTCTAATATCGCATTGACCCTCATTCGAATTCATTTTTTATAGAAATAAATGACTGATACATGTAATCAAAGCTGAAAACTGATATTTGGATCTTCTATCGTACCAGTTCAATTTCGAAACTAATTTAAGTGTTAATTGTTTGTGGGGAGGTTTTAAAAAGTGTCCCCAAATGGGGACGCCAGGTCGCAAGAGAATATAGCGTAGAAATAATCAGTTTTTGCGACAACCGTTTGCTTGAAAGTGTCATTTCGAAAAGAAGCATTGTCCTAGGAACATCACTCCAAAAGACAAAAAGAGAACAGTAATATGGATGGCGTGATTTCGTCAAATGTATGACGACGCTTTTCGTGTTTCGGTTGCCAAGGATACCGACTCGGATGCGTTCTTCAAGGGGACTGTTGCTCTCTTTGTATTTTTCTAAAAAGATGTTCTTACTTTGGAATATGGGAGCTTCCACACAGCGCCGATATAAACGTCGTATTTACGGTTTCATCAAATTTTTTTTATGTCTTCCAAGAGAGAGAGAGACACTGCTAGTCCATAATTCACTTATGGTAAACCTTTGAGTTTCCCTAAAAACTTGGTCAACTCGCTGAACAATACCGTATGGAGCGACAGAATTGCTTCCTTGGTCCCCCTTCTTCATGAACGCATCAAGATTGTTCAGAGAGTTGACTTAGAGTTTAGAGAAACTCGAAAGTTTAATATAAGTGAATTGTAGATTAGCATAGTGGCTTGGATTGTAGCACTTCCAAGTTGACGGGGAGCTAAAAAAAAAAATTAAAACTCCCTTAAAATCATTGGCGGCTACAATTCATAAAGAGGGTATTTCAAAGTTTGTTTACAAATATGACAAATACTTTAATCGTCAAGGTGATTATATGGAGAAATAAGCAGTATTGTATATTAATTTTTTAATTATTATTATTATTTTTTTTTTTTGTATTTTGACCCGTCTTTTGTTACAGCGCATCGGAGGTTGAAAGAAAAAAATAGCAATCGTAATTTGGATGTTCATGATTTCGGCATATATACGATTCGTGTTTCGGTTGTCAAGGATACCGAATGGGTTCTTCGAGAAGGACTGTTGTTTTTCCCTCCTTTTTCTTGAGGAATGTTTTATTTTGGGATATTTTAGAGCTCCTAATGCTCGTCAATCTTTTCAGAGACAGGAAAGACACGCACTTTGGAAGACAAATGATATTCGGCAGACGAAAAAATGACTACGATGTCTTAACATGTTTTGTGTGTGTTTCTGAAAAGAAAGGAGCATATTTTCAAGTCGTATCATATTTTTATCATGCTCTCTTGTCTTGGTATTATAACCTTGGTATGGTAAACTTTGGTACTTTTCTACTTCGAGGGCTCAAGTGATAAAGTCTATAAAACCACTGAACTGAACTAAAACTCTGGAAGGCGCATCCTATGAAAAGCTGGCGAAGCCTATTTTTGGGTCACTTGGCGACAGCTTTGGGGAGAATATGTGCCACATTTAGCATAAATTCGCCGATCACAATTGATGCTTGACTTAACAGTTTGCATTGGATGTTGTCGGCACAAGCGTAATCGCTCGCCTTATATTCTCTCTAAAGCTGTCGCCAAGTGACCCAAAAATAGGCTTCATCAGCTTTTCATGGGATGCGCCTTCCACAGTTTCAGTTCAGTTCATTGGCTAAAACCCGTCGCCAAGCGCAATATTTCCAAAGGTAACCAATGAACATCAAAATTCCAAAACTGAATATATGGTCCATTCGCAATATCACTTACGAATACAATGTTATCCAATCAAACCGTAATTTAAATTGAATATTAATTGTTTTTTCATTAAAATAAGCTATATTAATTAAAATAATTTATGTAATATAAATTATGTCAGTTCGTATTATTGACTATATATTTTCTTCTCTTTTTAGGTAAGTTCTTCTCAATGTTTCCTTTCTATTCGTGGACGTAGAATGCTGACGACTTGTGGTAAATTATATGTATTTTATGTTTTACGACTTGAACACGGTCACTTTATGTGTGTTTTTTTTCCATAACCTGATGGTTTTGTTGTTTACTTAAAAATAATAAAACAATAAGTGATATTTCACGTGTATGCTTTCGAATATTTTTTTTTTACATGGCGTTCGATTTTTGAAAACGGTGAGAAACTGGTATCAAACCAAAAATAAAACAATGAGCATTATTTTACGTGTATGCTTTCGAATAATATTTTTTTTGTAAGGTTGATTTTTTAATATCGTATTGGAATTCACACTCTCAGAAATAACACTTTCATTTTTGACGATTCATGAATCCTCAAGCCTCATTTCGTTAATTTTGAGGACTGTTTCGTCAAACTATCGCCTGACTTTTGAGTAAACGCGAATCCTCACTTTTACGATCATGATTGGACGATTCTGTATCTTGATTTTGAGGAAACAGAATCTCATTGTTGTACTCATATGCTCAAAAATGACGAAAGATTTCTTCAGATTAGACGACATTCAAATCCTCATAAAAATGACGATTCAAATTTCCTCACTTTGAGGAAACGAAAACTCGGAGCATTTGCCAGTAACGGAATCGTCAAAACTAAGGAAAATTTCGTCGTTTTTGAGCATTCATTTTTAAGAGTGCACTAAATCGAAAAAAAAAAACACTTTCGAATCCTAGACTGTGCTTCGGTTGATGCTGTAATTTGAATATCCAACATCAACTTTTTGTCGCAAAGCATGACACGCAGTTGCAATCGCGTTGACAACGATTTTGTTCAGGCACGCGTGTGATTGAGACATTCAAACTTTTTTGACGTCGTCGAAAACGATCGTGGAATATGAGGAATTCTTTTCATTCATGATTCAAGGAATTCATGCTTCGTTTGAACACAAATGGCATAAGTAAATATTTTATCCTACAGTGTGGAACTTTGGGCAGTCAACTTTCGTTGTGTTCAACTCGATTTCCAGGAGTTGTTCAGCTGTTGTTTAAATTCAATGATATTAAATAGAACAGAGACTGTGCATTGGCAAATCTAAAAGCGTCCTTAGCATAGTCACATGACTTGGTCCCAATTTTCCAAGTTTTGACCAGTTTAGAGAGTTTTTCACAACGACTTAAACATGGCCACTTAAGGAGGAATGGGCGCGCTGGATCGCGGGTCTCCAAAGTGCATCAGTGTTATTGATACATTTCTCCGGCTGTATTGAATATTTTCGCAAGCGGATTTTTTTATGCTATAAATGTAGCTGACTTACAGGTCACGATAATCCCATTTGTTGAAATTGGTTCATTTTTTTTTAAATAATAAGTTATTTTGCAAAATGTATCCGAAACAATTTGTAAAAGTAGGATTATAGAAACCTGTAAGTTATCTACTTTTATTATTTTTAAAAAGGAGCAGGGAAAAGTATTCAATACAGCCGGAGAAATGTGGCAGAGAAAATTCTTTATTTCCCATTGGATTAACATTGAAGCACTTTGGAGACCCTCGGTTCAACGCACCCATTTCTCCTTAACCCCTTTAATGTAGGTTTTCTTTTCTGATGGTTATGTTGTTCAGTTAAAAAATGAAACAATAACTATAATTTTACGCTTATGCCCGCGAAAAAAAGCTTTTATAAAGTTGATTTTTTCATATCATTGAACTCACTAAAAAAATCCGTTCGTTTCCTAGACTGTGCTTCAATTTATGCTGGGATTTGAATATCCAACATTACCTACATGCAGCAAAACATGACACACCGTTGGAATCGCGTTGACAACGATTTTGTTCAAGCACGCGTGTGATTGAGACATTCAAACTTTTTTCGACGTCGTCGAAAACCATCGTGGAATCCACCGTGGAATATGAGGAATTCTTTTCAAACATGAATCAGGGAATTCAGGTTTCGTTTGAGCGAAAATGGCATAAGTCCATATTTTCCTACATGAAACTACTTAAAATGTCATTTTATTATAATGTTTTTTTCCTGCACATTGTAGAAATTTGATGGATCCTTCCTTCGTAAAACAGTCTTTACTCATTTATATGATCCATTAATAAACTTTTCTAAGTATTGAGCACACATTTGTGTGGCATTCTCTATATACGATCTTAGCTATTTATGTTTATAAGTTTACTTGTATTCTCTTAAGACCCGAGCAAAATCCTGTACGTATATTCTTAATCTAAACATACTTTTCATACAAATTAATGCTAAACAGTATGTTTTCCAATGAAATTTTTCAATAAATTATGTTAGTAGTTACTTAGGGACACGCCTTAAACTCTAAAAATACACATTTTTGTGTGCTAAAAGGCCGTATCACTTTTGTGGTTACAGAATATTTTAAGAACTACCAAAAGAACCTTTTTGATAAGTTTGAAAAAAATGTAAAATAATTTTTGTAAGAACTCTAATATCGTATTGACCCTCGTTTAACTTCATTTTTTTATCGAAATAAATGGCTGATACCTGTCATCAGAGGCTGAAAAATGATATTTGGATCTTCTTCTATCTCATCAGGTCATAGGTCAATTTCGAAACTAATTAACGTGTTAATTGTTTGTGGGGAGTTTTTAAAAAATGTCCACAAATGGGGAAGCCAGGTCGGAAGAGGGTATACAAACATTCCATATCAAAAGCAAAGTTTCTAGCTCAAAATTATTATATTTCGAGTTAAGGTAGGCGAATACCCAAAATTCTAAAATTTTTACTATTATTCTTTAATCTTTTCCAAATTTGGCATAGTGATTTCAAATATAATGAAAAAAGCTTTTTGGGCAATTTCTTTTTATTTAAATATAATTGATTTATTTTAAACGGTCTTTTTCAACTAAAAAAAGGGGTTTACGCTAACACTTCTAGCATAAAAAGTTTTACGTTAATTTACCTGAATTTTTTTAGAGTTGCTATTTTTCAATATATATATGTGCCATGAACCTCTAACATCTGGTGTAAATATACAAGTTTTTTTTTTAAATGTCAAGTGTAAGTAAACCGAAAAAAATCCCTTTTTTGTGGTTAATTTATAACATTTTTCTTAATAACTTCTTTTCTTGTAATTTGTATGTAACTCTAGAGGGTCATTGCATGCATCCGTTCAAAACGAAGAATTTTACACATAATTAATGTTTATAGGATGAAAATTCAATGTGGTAGACTTGTTTGCGTAAACCTCTTTTTTGAGTAGAAAAACACCGTTTAAAATAAATAAATTAGATTTAAGTTTTTAAAAAATACCCCAAAAGCATTGTTCATTATATTTGAAATCCCTATGCCAAATTTGGAAAAGATTAAAGTAATATTAAAAATTTTAAAATTTTGGGTATTCGCCTACCTTAAGTCCCTTTCCCTCCGATGATACACAGATTCTGAAGAAGCGGTTCAAAATTGGCAAAATTCTTGTTCGAATTCTTAGCGACAACCAAAAAGGCTTAGCTTGCCAGACGACTTATAATAAATACTTTTAAAAGCAGCACTTTTACACTTCAACTCCTAGATCGCAAAAAAAAAAGGACGCGTAACAATGTCCGTATTCAAAAATGTTGCACAATTTTCGAAAGATGAATTCTTTTGTGGATTCTGGCGGGAAAATGTAAAACTTGTTCTCTTTTCCGGAAACTTTTAAAGAAGTGTTTTGGAGGGGCTTGTTTAACAATGTAACATTTTTGGAAATATCTTGTTGTAAAAATTCTGAACTGTTTGATTTTAAGTTGTTCAGAAAATTGATTTAAAAAAATCCCGCGTTGAATCGAATATGTTCGGATATTTGGTTCACGTAATATTTTGTTTGCCTTATCCAACCGTGAATCAAAAATTTGAGACATAGTTCATAGATTAAAAATACTAATATATACTAATTTCTTACTCATTTTAATTGCAATTAATAATAAAAAGGCAACAGATTTAGGTTAGGTTTGAATTATCATCGCACGAGATCTACACGAGGGCTATTGGCGACAGGCGTCTTATTTTAGAACCACAGTCAAGTGACGAGCCAGCACCTGAATAGGCACCCAACGCAAGTGTTAAGGGCGACATCGTACGCAGCGTCAGGACTTTGAAGGATATTTAACGTGCACTCCCTTACACGGGGTATTATTCGTCGGACATTTTTTGTTACACCGGCCATTTACAGGTCGGAAGCTATTTTGGCGATGCCCGGACGCGAACCTGGGACCTTTCGCATGCTAGGCGACTGCCTAACCGACTGGGCTCCCCAGCCCCACACACTTGATTTTGGAGACCCCCGGTACAGCGCACCCATTCCCCCTTAACTCAAATCAGAATATCCTCCTAGAACAATAAAACATCTTTTAACGAGCATAACGATTATACGTCGGACATTTTTGGCTGCACGGGCCGTTTATGGGTCGGCAGTTATTTATTTGTTTATGCTAGGAACCAAATCTGGGACCTGCTTCCGCGTGCTAGGCGAGTGCCTAACCGACTGGGCTCCCCAGCCCCTGTAACATTTTTGGAAATATCTTGTTGTAAAAGTTCTGAACTGTTTGATTTTTAAGTTGTTCAGAAAATTGATAAAAAAAAATCCCGTGTTGAATAGAATATGTTTGGATATTTGGTTTAGGTAATATATTTTGTTTGCCTTATCCAACCGTGAATCACAAGTATGAGACGTAAGGCGCTTTGGCATGAGCCATGGAATCCATGGAATGCCAACATCCCCATTAGGGGAAAATGTGGTCGAGCAGGATTTTTAATCCAAATGATAGTCTGTGGCCGAATACATGGAATGAAACATCAAACCCTCCTTCTCTGGGGGGCTTGCGAAACCCCCAATGAACCCTGCAATTTCGGTTCTGCGTGGATGAAAATCTCCAATAGGGAAAAAATGCGGAGTTTGCTCTTCATTCCACGGATTCGATGGCTCATGTAAACGCACCTTTAATGACACCTTAGAGACTGCACAAGCCTACACTCTCAGAAATAACACTTTCATTTTTGAAGATTCATGAATCCTCAAGCCTCATTTCGTTAATTTTCATGATTGTTTCGTCAAACTATCACGTGACTTTTGAGTAAACGCGAATCCTCACTTTTACGATCGTGATTTGACGATTCTGTATCTTGATTTTGAGGAAACTGAATCTCATTGTTGTACTCACATGCTCAAAAATGACGAAATATTTTTTTGGATTAGATGACATTCAAATCCTCATAAAAATGACGATTCAAATTTCCTCACTTTGAGGAAACGAAAACTCGGAGCAGCAGCCAGTAAACGGATCGTCAAAATTAAGGAAAATTTCGTCGTTTTTGAGCATTCATTTTTTAGAAATTACAGTGCCTAAGTGGCAATTAATAAAATGGCAACAGATTAAGCCGTGTTTAGTCCAACTTTAACTTCTAAACACCTGGACTCGTTTTAATAACGAGTAAAAAAAAATTTCGTTCTCCAGAAATTAAGAACCGAATTATAGGATTGATTTTAGCCTACTTTTTATTGATCTGAAAGAAGAAAAATAGGTATGTATTAACATTGATTTTTACATCCGTCCGTCTGTCTGTTAATCCGTCAGTCCGTATACCCCCATTCCGAATTTGGTTCTGGTCGTCCTATTCATAAGTCCTTTGTTTTTGTTAGAAATGTATGACATCAGATGTATCGTTTATGTTTTTGTCCGTCAGTCTACTCTTTTCCGACCATTTGTCTTTTTTTTTTTTAAGGTTTATTTCAAATTTCGCTCTAAGTGTCCATTTTAAAAATACTTGTTTTGTGATAAAGGTATGACAGCAGATACTTATCTTTTATAATTCTTGGATCAAACTTTCTGTGTATTGGACAATAAAAATGTCTTTTAAGTATTCGAATTCGAGCAACAACACAACCATCAATCATAATTTCAAATCAAAACGATGGCGACATTTTAACGACGTCTTTGAAGTCAGATGCAAAGTGCCTTTTAAATGTCGAATAAAGTTCACTAATCACAACCGTATCTCTTGCCACTTGGTTAATCTCGCACCCAATCGATCATCCTTGGAACCGGAAACAAATCCGATCACTTCAGTTCCTCTTCGAATGATAATTATATGAGAAACGGAAGAACTGTTAATTCGTTTACGAAAGTGGGCTCTGATTGGTTGAATTTGTTCGTAAATGGTTTATAGGCTTGATGATGGATTTTATTGGATTTGAATATTTTGTTAAATAGAATAAATATGTTTTTGCCACTTAAATATGTAACATTTGACTTAAAGTACCTTCATTCAGTAACTTTTCTATTGCCTTGGCTTTCTTTAAATGCTACATTTTGTTGTTTCCTTTGTGTAAAAATTAGTTGGTTATATCACGGAATAAAATATCGGAAGACATTATCAACACATTTCATAACGCTATATTTCTCTCCTTTTTAGATCGCATTATTAAACAATTTCTAGATCACATATGGAACACATTTTATATTCGCTTTTAGGACACTTTATATAATCTCCTTTTTAAAACACTTTCCTGGACAATTGAAACAAACCGATTTCAAACAAATTATGAAGCACCATATTCATTATTTCACTCTTCCAACGGATTTTGCAATACTTTTTTAAATACAGGGTGGTTATAAAATAACGATCGCTATTCGGAGAGGTCTGTAGCTTGAATGAATAATCCGAATGCATCAAAAATTGAGACACTTACCAATCAAGAAGGGGAAAAAAGAATGGTATCATAAAAAAAGATAGAATCCTAAAAAAGAATCATAAAAAAGAATCATCATAAAAAAAAACCTCGTCTCTTGACCAGGGTTCTAAATTACGAGGCGTCGTCAATTGTGGCCAATTACGGCCAACACAGCTAATTACGCCTCGTAATTTAGAACCCTGGTCAAGAGACGAGTTTCTTTTCTTCGAAAACGAATGGAATCATAAAAAAGAAACTCGTCTCTTGACCAAGGTTCTAAATTACGAGGCATGGCCAATTACGGCCAACACATCCAATTACGCCCCGTAATTTAGAACCCTGGTCAAGTGACGAGTTTGTTTTTTATGATTAAATTCTCCCCCCCCCCCCTTTTTGATTAGTAAGTGTCTCAAAGTTTTTTTGCATTTGGATTATTCATTAAAGCAACAGACCACTCCGAATTGCGAGCGTTATTTTATAACCACCCTGTACATTAGGGTGGTCCTTATTAACATGGGGAAAAATTAATTTTCGATTTCGAAATGTGCCACCCCCTCAATTTGTTTAGTCATATGAAAAAATAATTCCTGTAAAATTTTAGCCAAATCAATTAATAATAACACGTGCCCCACGGGGCTTAAAGTTTCAAAAAACACAAAATTTTGGGGTGTTTTTTTAATAATTCCATTATAAATCAATATCTATGCTAACTACGAAAAACCACTCATTACAAATGTTATAGAACATAAAATTGCCCACCACTTTGTAATTTACACTTTTGATCTATGAGCAATAGGTTTCGAGTTATAGTCAAAAGAACTAGCGATATTATGCGAAATTGCAAATCATGGCCGCACTATGCAAACGCTATCCATCACAATGGTGTGACCTAAAACTGATTATTTGGATAACTTTTAAACTTTCCTGTCTAAAAATCAACTAAAAAAGGACGGATTTAAGTATTTATATAAAAAAAACATTAAAAATATACCACAATTTAAATACTGTCAGGGCCGTCGCGTGGGTAAGGGGTGGGGGGGGGCGGTGCTAAGCAATAGAGTTAGCTTTTTAATGGAAAAAGCGATACACCATAAGTCATAGAGGGACACACATGTTTTTCCACCCCCTCCCCTGCATTATTAATGGTTACTGCTTCTAATTAAAGCAAATAAAAAAATTCTTGCATATGGTAATGGTAGAAAAGATGTTAACCCTTTGTAACTGCTCAAAAGACTTTGTTGCATTTCAATAAAGCTATGCGTTATTTTGAAATAGATGGCAAAAGCAACTTTGTATGAGTTGCGGTCATTTGTTCAAAGGTGCATATGAAGTTCGTTTTACTAAATTATGCCTCGAAAACAGATATTTCTTATTGCTTCAATGAAAAACCAAGTAGCCGGTGCCAAATTGCTATCTCGTTGAGATTTGATACGCATATTCTTTTGAAATATGGGTGACGTAAACCTGAAATTACACAAGTATTTTCTTTTTAATGGATGAGGATCTCAAATTTTAGAGGAAAGCATGTATTCATACCAGCGAAAGAAACCACTGCGTAAATGATTATAAGACAGATTCCATAACAGAGATTTCACATTAAAGAAGATTTCAAGAAATTATATCCATTATAATGGTGTAATTGAGCAAAATATTTAAAAGGAAAGGGAATGCAAGATCTTTAAAATCTTAAAATTCGTAAACTTTGCAGCGGAAAGAGGTGTGATGTTAAGAATTCAACTATCAGTTTACAAAGAATGAATCCAAAAACAATTTATTTTACTGACTGTGCAAAGACTGACACAAAAAATACACATCCTACGATTGAAAAGCTGTACTGAAGCTATACATATTGTAATAAGTATGGTAAGTGGTAATTTATTTATATTAAAATTAATATTTGTAAAACCAATGCGCCCTTTTACCCCCCCCCCCCACACACACACATATTGTACCTGCAAACAGGCTTTAAATAAACAGGCTTAAAATTTCTTAGAATGTCACTTGTTTATTAGCTACACAAATAGTTCTGTAGGTAATCGTTTATTTAATTTGAGAAAGTGCCCCCCCGCCTTACCCACGTGACGGCCCTGCCGGTCGAAGTACTTTAAATTGTGGTATATTTTAATTGTGTTTTTTTGCAGCTGTTCCTTTTTAATTAATTTTTAGACAGAACAGTTAAGAGTTATCAGAACAGTTAAAAGTTATCTAAATAATCACTTTTATGTCACACCATTATGATGGATAGCGTTTGTGTAGTGTGGCCATGCTTTGCAATCTCGTAAAATATTGCTCGTTCTTTTCAGTATAACTCGAAACCTGTTGTTCTTAGATCAAAAGTGTAAATTACAAAGTGGTAGGAAATTTTATGCTCTATAACATTTGTATTGAGTGGTTTTTCGTAGTTTGCATAGATATTGATTTATAACGGAATTATTAAGAAAACACCCCAAAATTTTGCGTTTTTTAAAACTTTGAGCCCCGTGGGGCACGTGTTATTATTAATTGATTTGGCTAAAATTTTGCAGGAAATGTTTTTTCATATGAATGAACAAATTGAGGGGGTGGCACTATTTGAAATCGAAAATTTGTTTTTAAGGACCACCCTACTGTACATTCGGGAATGCTCTCTGCAAAACACTTACAGAACACATTTCTAATAAAAGTGTTCTAAATGTGTTCCGACTGTGTAATGCTAGTTTTCAGTGTTAAATAAGTGTCGTTTAAATAAGTTACTCTCAATTGTATCAAAATTCCACGATAAAGAGTAATAGAAAAGTCAATTCAACAAAATGTTCCAATTTTTTTTTTTTTTTGCCTTGAAACATAGCACCATATAGAAGTTTATGCTCATTACCTAATTAATAGTATTTTATCATCATGTCGTAGCAGTTCATTCATAAACTCAAGCGAACAATTACATCTGTTACCAATCCCTATTTGATTGTCATGAAATTATGGTATAGCTATTTAATGGTTAATTACTCACACAGTGGCAATTAAAGTCGTTTACACCTGTTAAATCTTGTCTGTTTAGTTGACACACGACGCAAAACCGTCTACTAAATTGATTCCTTACTAATTGGAATATCATATTTATGAGTTATTAAAATCTTGAAACTAATTTTAAAAATTTAAAAAATTCGTCACGAAGAATGGGTCCGTCCAATCGAGCTGAAGCATTAGATTTGAAATAGCAACTTCTGCCATTGTATTGCTTTGCCATGTAAGCATTTGTTTTTTGCTAGGTAAGAGAATAGTGGTAACATAAAGTGCGACTAATTTGAAGGGAAAATAACACCGCGTTTATTAACTCTTAATTTGTTAAGGCCCAGTCGGTTAGGCGCTCGCCTTGTAAGCGGAAGGTCCCAGGTTCGGGTCCGGGCATCGCCAAAAATAACTGCCGACCTATGAACGGCCCGTGCAGCCGAAAATGTCCGACGAATGTCCCCCTGTAGAGGAGGTGCACTTTAAACATGCTCCAAAGTCCCAACGCTGCTTACGATGTCACCCTTAACGGTTGCGTTGGGTGCCCATTCAGTAAAGCTCTAGATTAGTGGTCGCCAGTCGCCAACTGGCGACTATTACATCAAAAGTTGCTACCTAAAAATCGAAGCCCAGTCTCCAAAACTGGGGATCATAATTTTTTCCTTTTTGTTCCAACAGATAATTAAAACTGAATCTGCATTTCTAAAGCAGTAAAACGCTCCGATTTGATTATGTTTGAAGAAAGACTTGATGACATCGGTGACATTTTCCCCTCATCATTGGCCGCTGTTTCGTGTGGCGTAAATGGAGCTAGGCGACAAAAATCTTAAATGCAAATGAAGTTTTTAAATCTTGCTTTTACGATCTCGGCAATGTACAGGTGATTGATTTGCAGCTTATTAAGATCTCAATTATTAATTTATATTAATTTAAACATCTTGATATGAGACAATTTCATGAACAGATCAATTGTGGGTGAAGCGACTGAAAGAATTCTCCGAAAGTAATAGTTGCACTGTGTGTATATACATAAAATAAATTTCTCCTTTCAATGATGAACAATCACATAGCACTTATATATTTGGTAAGATACTTCTTTTACTGTCAAGATTTTCATACGAAAAATTTCTTTAATAAAATTTTGTTTATTGGAAAATCGCACGATATTTGTTTGTCATATATACTTAAATTTAAAACTGGCTACTAAAAATCCAAATGTGGCTACCATTTTTTTCCATTCTGGTAGCCAATGGCTACTATTAAAAATTCCCAGTCTAGAGCATTACCATTCAGGTGCCGGCTCGTCACTTGACTGCGGTTCTATAATACGGCGCCCGTCTCCAATAGCCCTCGTGTAGCTCTAGTTCGACAATAATTCAAATCTTCCTACCTCCCCTTCCTACCCAACATGTAAAATAATTGCTAGGTAAATAAAATGGATACACTTATAATAAATCTATTTTAATTAATTAAAATAGTTGATTAGTATATTTTACCAAATTATTATTATATATTATTATATTTTAACTAATTAATGAAATTAAATTAGAATTAGCTCAATTGATTAAAAGAGTTGAAAATATTTCTTAAACACCCTTTTCCCCGTAAAAGTGAAGGAAAAAAATCTGGTTTCCTCGGGAGCGTTGCCGGACAACTCAACACGGCCGCCAGATTGAGTTGCTGTTGAGTGCGTTGGGGAAATCCTGATGACAACGTTTTTTGCTGTGGTCTGTTGCGTGGTGTGCTTGCCAAAAATTAAAAATTTGAGGAAATGACGGAAGGCAAGAGTTGTTTTACGCTTGCCGAGGAAGAAGTGCTAATTGATTTTGTGGAGGAGGAGAAATCACGAAGAACCTAAATTTTCCATTTTTGACATGCAGATACGAAAACCAAAACAAAAACAGTTAGTTAAATGAGTTCGCTAGTTTCCAGTTTCGTGTCAACGTAACGTTCCGATGAAGCGGTGGCCGGTAGGGGGACGTCATCCACGTATAATAGCGGTCGCATTTTGCTGGCGACAGACTCCGAGGAAACCAAGGCTTTAACCTGGATCGCGTTCCTCCACAAAGGAACTTTCCGTTTGGTCCGAATATCCTCTCCGGAGGCTCGACGCGAGTCGTAATCGAGTTTCTGACATGCCCCCGGGTAATTTATGTTTTGGTAAAAGGGGTTGTCACCATTGCATGGCAGAGATGAGTGACAGCCTAAAAGGTATCTGGGGTGGACCCGTAATTGGACATTCTTAAAGTGAAATTAATGGTATGTGTTTGTTCATTTCTTGTTTTATTTCGCAAAAGCTATTATTCTGCGAAATTTTGTGTATTTTTGGTTCTTTTCTAGGCCGTTAGTATTGAACTTTTTATTTTAAAAAAATACAGGCTTCGTTTTATGTATGTATTGAGATACTTCAAGATTTCGGATTAACAAATACTATTATAACTCGTACGTTTAACCGTTTCAGGCCCAGTGATGTTATTTGGCATCATCATGTTTCTGATCATAATTTAAAAAATAATAATAGGGCTGACATCTATTGGGATTAATAAAAAATAATTTGTAGTAGAACAAATTTTGAAGAATCGAATGATGTGCTTTTTGACAAGAACAAAAATCTGCTGACTCTAACACAAAACCCCACAAAGTATTGTTGTCGCCTCCTCTAGAAGGACAACGAAGATAAACGGCAAACCGCTTTCGTCGTTAGAATAATTATTATCACTTCTATATTCTTATTCATCAGCCCAAGATAGGGGGTTCGAGTCCCGGTTGAGTTGTCGGATTTTCTGGAAAGGAAAATCGTGGCCACGCATGTCATATGATTATGTAGTATGTAAAAGATCCCTAGAGAGCCCATTTGGCTTGGGTTTTTCCGGCCAAATTAAATCACGGCATACTTTAACATCCGAAGAGAGCTCAGATACATCCCCATTACAAATATATTTGGGCAGTTCTACCATAATTTTTAATTTCAGGTATTAAAAACATGTAAAATTTATTGTTTCAAAATCACTTTAAATGTTTATCAAAAGGTTTATAAGGGTTCTAGAATTACGAAAAAAAGTTTTAGCAAAGCTCATTTGTAAAAAAACAAAAATTATAATAAGGGACGGCAGTTTTTAAAAACACCGATTCTAAAGAAACCGGTCGAAACCGGCCTTACAAAACTAACTGTTTTTCAATGAAACCGAAATCGCAAAAAACCGGTTAGCCTTAAAACTGGTTTCGGTTTTCCATCCCTAGATCATTACGACGGTAAGGATCGGAAGGTCAGGAACGGAAGGAAAGGACATTCACGCTGTTTTCCGGTCTTTTTTGTGTTGAAACTAACTTCAGTTTAATAAAAATTGATTTTTTTACTTCTTGTACTCCACTTAAACATATTTATAGAAAAAAATTCAATTATCAAGCAAACATTAACCTTAAACCTGAGAGACTGTAAGGAAAGCAATAAAGCCTCGCAGCCAATTTCACTGAGTTTTTTTAAATTTTGGGCTTATTGGTGAATTTTAGCAAAAATATGTGGCTACTAACTGAAATATCAGTTTTCTGCAATACAGTTTGCAGGTTTGAAGAATCACTGTAGCTCAATCCAGTGCCTCTCTTCACCACTTTAGGAATGAGGTCAGTGAATGTACCAAAACCCAGGGACAAAGTTAGGAGACGAGAAAAACGCAATATAAATGTTAAAAGCAAAAATTCAATGGGAGGAAATCGTTAAGCTACAGTATTAGTTCAATTTAAAATCCAAATGAATGTAATTTTTAGCTAAAAAAAGTATTAGATTGAGCCCTAAACTAAAAATTTGACATTCGGGACACACGATGGTAAGGACTTTTCTGCATTGTTTTGTGTTCTAAAATTTTTTTAGAGTTTCTTTGCTTTAAAATTATGTTTTTCAATTATAAAAGGACCTGTCTTTTAGTATAATAAGAAAAAATTGTAAAGAAATATTAATTTTTTTTACAAGTTATGCCCAAGGGACATAAAATTAAAAATTATGGTAGAATTGCCCATTTATTCATTTTCCATTAAAAATTCAAGTTTAAATTTTGGTTCGTGCTAAACGCTGGTAATCTCTTGGTCATCACCCGCTCTTGAAACCATTCTATGCCCGTAAAGGTCGAACACATTAAAGTCACCTCAACAACAAAAACTGCTGACGCTAATACAAAACCCCACAAAGTATTGTTGTCGCCTCCTCTAGAAAGGACAACGAAGATATACGGGAATCGTTTTCGTCGTTAGAGGAAAGAACAGAATGCGAGAATGAAAATGGGGGGCATTATTTTCCCGCCAAAACATTTTGCTGTCCGATTTTGATTTTTTTTTTCTTCGAAAAACGAGATTCAAGTTCTTTTAAGAAGATTGTCGTTTTCAAAAGCTAGTATAATAGTTTCCAAAATTATCTTTACGTGATTTTTTTTTTTAAAAAATACACTTCTTGAAAACTACTAAGAAATATGAAATTCGCTTTTGACGTGTTGTTACTACGCACCACGACACATATTTCGCGTATAAATAATGCATTTATGGCATGTATATCAGAATTTAAGTAAAAATACGCTTTGGATAACGTATCTTAAATATCTATAAAGAGATTATTCCTTTATGGGAGTATTTTTCTAAATGCGAGTAAAGTTTATGTAAAAATAAAGCTTTTCAAGAATAGTTTTATGATATATAAACATTTAAAGAAACTTTCAACCCGTTCTTGAGGTCGAAATTGCTTACAAATATTTTATATGCCTATAAAATCGAACACAACTTTTTGGACAGTATAAGTAGTGGCGAAATGTGAGATCCTCTCCAAAGCGGGGACATCCCCGCTCCAGCTTTGACTAAACAGTGTTCGATCCCGAAGGACGAAAAAGTATCAACAGGGGAGTTATAACAGGTGCAAAATAACAATTGGTGTCTCGAGTCAAGAGATATCGTGGACATTAAGGACGCCTGCCATAGTTGATGGTCAAAGACATTTGCGGTCGGTCGTTTCTTCTCATTTCGTTGGACAAAATACATTTTGCCCATTGTGACACCTTGCAGTGCCACAGATGAACAAAAATTGGTTTCCCCATAATGAAAAAAAAAAAAAAAAAAACTAAAACATTCGATCTAATGAAGATAGTTATAAGATGTTTATCTTTATTTATAAGATTTTTTGGTGCTAGTTTTTAATTTTCTTCCATAGACGAAAGTTAAAAGTGTTGGCCTCTGTTAAGAAAAGAATGAAAGTAAAAGTGAAACAATATAAACATAATAAGTCGTAAAACTTTTTCATTCATTAGCCATTTTCTTTCATTAGCCATTCGTTTATACTATACAGCGACACCTGGCGATAAATCGGACACCAAACTAAAATTAATATATATAAGTAGCTCGAAGTTTAAATATCGTCGCACTAGAGCTAAACGAGGGCTACTGGCAATGGGCATTATAATTTAGAACCACATTAAAAAAGTAGTGCAGACATGAGTGTTCCACCCCAGAGCGGGAATAGATGGTGTGCCTTGGCTATAAACAGCATTATATCCTCAATGACGTAGAAAAATGTAACAGGAGAAAAATAACAATTTGTTTCTGCAGTCGAGATATCGTGGACATTAAGGACGCCTGCCATACTTGAGTGTCAAGGACATTTGCGGTTGGTCGTTTCTTCTCATTTTGCCGGACAAAAGAGATTTTGCCCATTGTGACACCTTGAGGTGACACAGGACATAAAGTGGTGTCCGAATAACACAAATAAGTCCAATCTAAAAAAGGTAATAATAAGAAGATAATTTTTTATAATAGTTATTGTGACACCTTCCAGTGACCCAGGAACAGACGTAAAGTGGTGACTTTAGAATAGAAAGATCCAAAATCATTAGAAATGTATTTAACTAATGATAGTCGTTTGATTTTGTAACAATAGATAAATTTGTTATACTAATGACAAGTTTGGTTTGCTTGAGAGGTCTTCAATACTTTTTTTTTTGAGTATACAATGATTGCAAATACATTGAACATAATTTCTGAAGCTGTTTCCGACAGGAGTAAACGACGTTTCAATCCGATAGACTTTGATAGTAGTTTATTTTTCGGTACAGTTTTGCAAGTGGCACGGTTTCCCAAGCTTTAAAATTTAAAAGAAAAAAGCTGAAAGTTTATTTAAATTTTTGACTAGTAAAATAATTCTATTAAGAGTGAAAAACATTAGCCGGAGTTTGAGAGTTCTACAAGACTTACTTTAAAAGAAACTATGCAATTGAAATGCTGCCTAAATCAGTTTCCGAAAGAATACAAACACGGTTCAATCACATAGACTTTGGCTGTAATTGTGTAATGACAATCAAGTTGATTAAAATATATTTTTAATATTTATTCAAGTATGTATAATTACGATATGCAAAAATGTCATTTTTTGAAGAGATTAAAATATTTTTAACTGAGAGATCATTAAGGTTTTTAACCCTTTCAGTCCCAAATGACAATTTGGCATAATCATTTTAGAAAGATTTTTCTGATCATCTATAGCCATTTATGATATGGTGACTTTTATATAAGGTGTGTATATATGAAGGTGACTTTTATATATTCGACCTTTACGGGCATACAATGGTTTCAAGAACGGGTGATGACCAAAAAATAGCCAGCATTTGGCACAAACCGAAATTTAAACTTGAATTTTTAATGGAAATTGAATAATGATATTTTTAATGGGGCTGCAATATTGGCGGTCAAACCTTTGCAGACCTTGGCATATTCTCCAGAACTGAGAGCCATTTTTTGTGGCACTATCTGTCCATCTAAGCGGCTCTTGCTACCCATTTTGACGCACAGATTACAATGTATCCGAGTTCTTTACGGATGTTAAAGTATGCCAAGATTTAATTTTGCCGAGAGAACCCAGGCCAAATGGACTCTCTCAGGATCTTTTACATACTACATAATCATATGACATGCGTGACCACGATTTTCCCCTCCAGAAAATTCGACGACTCAGCCAGGGCTCGAACCCGCGATCTTGGGCTGATGAATAAAGATATAGTAGTGATAATAAATCCTCTAACGAACGAAAACGGTTTCCCTTTATCTTCGTTGTCCTTTCTAGAGGAGGCGACAAGCAATACTTTGTGGGATTTTGTATTAGCGTCAGCAGATTTTTGTTGTTGTGGAGGTGACTTTTATATATTCGACCAGGTGCTTTCAAGAACGGGTGATGACCAAGAGATTACCTGAGTTTGGTACAAGCTATAATTTAAAATTATTTTTTTAAATATAAAATGTATCGTTGCAATTCTCTTTTTTGTAACTAATAAAAAAATCAAATTTTCTATTTTTTTCTTTTGTTTTGTAAATATAGAGAAGTAATAGAAATGGTAAACAATTCAAGAAAACGGGGCTGCTTTTTTGAGCGGTCAAGCTTTTTGCAGACTTGGCATATTCTCTTGAACCGAGAGCCATTTTTTGCACCATGTTAAAGCATGGCGAGTTTTTTTTTTTTTTTGAAAACCAAGACAAATAGGTACTCAAAGAATCTTTTAAGTGATTAATACAAAAGAATACCATTGGACCATATTGTGGTTAGGCATTAGCTTTGCATGCGAAAGGTCCCAGGTTCGGGTCCGGGCATCGCCAAAATAACTGCCGACCTATAAACGGCATTGCAGCCAAAAATGCCCGACGAATAATACTCCGTGTCGATGGAGTGCACGTTAAATATCCTTCAAAGTCCTAACCCTGCGTACGATGTCGCTTTTAACGATTGCGTTGGGTTTTGCTTAATTCAGAACCACAGTCAAGTGTCGGCTCGTCACTTGACTGGGGTTCTAAATTATAATGTCCGTCGCCAATAGCCCTCGTGTAGCTCTAGTGCGGCGATAATTCACACCTACCTATCTACCTCCAACTAGCGATATTGGGATTATAAGGCGATCACATAATACTGCACCGCTGAGCCGACCGATGAAACAAAATTTACGTATTTCTCAAATAACTAACCGCCCTTTGACGGGTTTATGCGACAGTATCTCTCTGGTGGTTAATACAAAAGAATAACATGTACCATTATGGAATTTCTAGTGTATTTCATGCAGGGTGGTAACAGAACCTGGAAATCAGGGAATTCTCAGGGAACTTTTTAATTCTGGAAATATCAGGGAATTTTTCAAATTTTGCAAAATATAGGAAATTTTTCCATTTTGGATTACTTAAACAACTGGTTTAGGTTCTTGTGATCACTTGTAATGGACGCTTGATCAAAAATATATTTATATTCTGGTTGATCCAATTTGCCTGAAGGACCAATCTTGTAGGAAAGATCAATCTCTCTCGCGAATTATGTTATAACATGATTTTCTAATCACATGATTCCTCTAAACTCAGACAAGTTAGGTGGGCTAACCCATAATCCGGAAAGTCTTAATTCCCGCGATATCTGCATTAAATTTTGTATACTGCATTGAATTGTATGTATTGCACGTTTTCTAGGTAGTCGTAAAATCAGGGAATTTTTTTTGAAAATATCAGGGAAATCATGGAAATATCAGGGAACTTTTTTTCTAGGATTTTGTAACCACCCTGTCATGTCTACAAATAACGCCTCTTCGAAAATTCATTTCTTAAGATCTTTCTCGGATATTTCAAAAACCTTGTTCTACCTTACAGTTTGCTTTTCCCCGGAGCTTCATCTCCCAGCAGCAAAGCCAACCTTACACAGTTTTACTCATTCTGTTTAACGCGGAACCAATTTTACTTCGAGGAAAATCTAATATTCCCTCTCTCTTAAAATTAATCGCTAAACTCATAAAGGGCCCAAATCCTGTAGAAGCCTTTCCGTATACGATTTTGTCTTTCATTAAAAATGTTAGAACGAAATAACGTAGGGAAATTCTCCCAAAGGACTTGAACCCTTTTTCTTCGAGAAAATCCAATATTCTCTCTCCTTAAATTAATCGCCAAATCCGTAAATGGACCAAGTTCTGTAGAAGCATTTCCGTAAACGATTTTGTCTTTCATTAAAAATGTTAGAACGAAATAACGTAGGGAAATTCTCCTAAAGGACTTGTACCCTTTTTCTTCGAGAAAATCTAATGTTCTCTTTCCTTAAATTAATCGCCAAATCCATAAAGGACCCAAGTCCGGTAGAAGCATTTCCGTATACGATTTTGTCTTTCATTAGAATGTTAAAACAAAGTAACGTAGGGAAATTCTCCCAAAGGACTTGAACCCTTTTTTGCTTTTAAACAATCCGAATATTCTCTTTTCAATTTTAAAGGGTCTTTTCTATTGTTGAAACTCGAGATTTGAAGTAATTGTGTTATCGTGATTTATGAAGAGTTACCGTCTTTACGTTGTGCTCGTTAAAAGATATTTTATTGTTCTAGGAAGATATTCTGATTTGAGTTAACTTTAATCTTGATACTTATTTTCCCTTTGAAAGGGGTGTTGCGTTACTTGTTGAAATTGTTTCGGATTTCTAAAAATGCAGAATTAATCATTGTCCTCTTGATTAACATTCGCTTTAATATAATGAGAAATTTCTTAAATTAAAAATCCATTTTAATTAATTATAATCTTTAGTAATTTAATGCCCATCTTAGTTCAGTTTTCGATAATTTGTAAACATTAATTTTTATCACGTTCATATGTGAATTGCTTGAATCACCTTTTATATAAATTCAATACCTTTAATTAACTTAAATTTATTTATTATTTTAATTAACCTTTAATTTTTTTAAATTACCTTTATATACTCAATTCCACCTTTATGTATTTTCAATTTGTTTCAGTTTCTTATTACAGTTACTTTAATTAAAACATTTCGTAAAAGGCGAATTCCTTAATTTTTAATTTTGTGGCGCTATTTGAGAGTTATTCATTGTTAAAAATTCCATATTTCTTTTATTCATTACCTTGTCAATCATAAGTCCTTTTAATTATAGGTTCGTACGCCTCCTGAAATTCCTGAAAAACTCCTGAATTTCAGTACTTTTTTCTAAGGGCCCTTATAACTCCTGAAATTTGTGTCTCGTATCCTGATATCTTTGCGCAGTAGAAAAACATAGCTTGGAAATCGTGATACTACACTGCTCACAACAATTAGGGGAGCGCATGGTTAAAACTCTTTCAACCCCAATGTTTCCATTTGGAATCATGCGCTTGCTCTTTTTTCTCTCTCACTAAGTTGAGCTTGCACACACTAATTTATTATTAGAGGGAAGAATCATGTCTTTTTAGGATGTAAATAATGTTTGTTTTAATCAAATGAAAATATAATAAAATCACTTCCAAAAAAATTCTGAAATAAATTGACCCTAAATTTTTCACGCTTGCATTCTCAGATGTTTAAAGATTGATTTTAACTCTTTTTTGCAAATAAAAATTTGAAAAAAAATTATTGTTATAATTTATTCTTAATTTTTTATTCCAATTCCCCCCCCCCCCCCCCTTTAAATTTTAGTTTAAAAAAATTAATATTTTCCGCCTGTTTTTTACCATATTCTGGATGCATAATGAATCTATTTCACAAATTTTAGATTCTTAGAATTAAAAACAAAACGCCGAAATTGAAAGGGTTAAAAAAAAAGAACGCAAAGTGCTCCCGTAATTGTTTTGAGCAGTGTAGTTAATGTAACATAATGCACCGCACAACTCATTAGAAGATTATTTTTTCTTCCGTTTTCTCATTTGAAATGCAGTTTAGTCAATTAAATAATCCGATAATAAACAAACGTATAAAAGTTTATTCCTCTTTACCTCCTGAATTATCATTGCTGCAGTCCTGAAAAAACCTAAAAAAAACTCCTGAATTTCACTATCATAAATAGAGTACGAACCCTGATGATACTTATGATGGGTATGACGACGGTCGTCTTGCGTATTTTTCAAAATTGTATTATGTTCAACAGATATTATGTCTGAATGAATGTTCTCAGTATAAAACAATAAATGGCCCACTATTGGGCTGTTACGCCGAGGAGTTTAGTTTACTTATATCATTCGTTCACACATAATATCTATTGAATATAATAAAATTTTGAAAAATACGCCAAGACGAGTTTGTTTGTTAATTTGGTGGAAAAAACTGCGATCATCGTCTATTTATAACAAAAACCTATGCGTCACTAAGTAAAAAAAAATGGAACCCTTTTTTTTAGAACTATTGTTCGAAATAAAACATAATAAAATTTCCCTTTTAGCGTAACATTTCAAAAGTTTAACCAAAGCAAGCAATTGCTTCGTAATGGGACAAATAAACAAACGAAAAATCCTTCCCCTTGCAGAATCGTCGCCACGCCGTTACTCCTCATGCCGTTCTTCACGGATCTTTTCAGTAGTAAATGGTTATTTTATATCGCGTATTTAAGTTCATTTGAAAGTTAGAAAGCTATTATTCGTTAATTAATTTTTAAAAACTATTGCGGAATTTCGGTGCATTTTTGAATATACAGTCTTTGAAAATGGAGAAATACATCCTTGAAAAGTCCTTACATAGTACTTGATTTTTTTTTTTACCAAATACTGTGGCAACCCTGAATGTTACACTTTCCTAATTTGCTATGTCTATTGCTTTATATAACACTTATTCAGATCTAATTTCCATTGAATGTAATAAAATTTTGATAAATATTCAAGACGACCAGTTTCTTTGTAAATTTGTTGGAAAAAAATGTATCAACTATTGTAACAAATCTTTTTACCACTAAGTAAAACAATGGAACTTCTTTCAGAATTATTGTTCGAAATAACATATACATTATAAAATTCTCCCTTTAGCGTAACATTTAAAAAGTTTCAGAAGTTAAACCGAAGCACGCAATTGCTCCTGTGACTAGCAATAATATCCCGACACCTCGCCGAATCGTCGCCAAACAGCGGCCATTTCATTTCACCCGCTGCCATATTGAAAATAATAAACGTGCCATCTGAAACCTCTTTTATTTGCTTTTGAAAGGGGGAATCCGACCTCGTCTCATTTCGATTGTCGTTGTTTTCAAAATCGAACTTGACGGCTAAGAGCCGAACAAATTAACATGGGTTGGGGACGAAGGTAATTTGCATGTTTTTACGTGATGAGTGGCCACAGTTTCAACGGTAGTGTTTTAATTTTTGGTCCTTCTTGAACTATTTTTGTTTTGATCGGGGGAAGGGGGGGGTAATATTATTAATTACACTCTTAAAACAAACGAGCGTTTTTAAGTCAGTGTAAGTTTATTTTCACTCTTCCAGTGTCAAAAATGCACTTCCCATTTAGGGGTGGGTCCTTTGTGTGTTAAACCTGCGACAGGATCACTCCAAACGAGTGATTTTAACTCACACTGTTAAAAATGTTGTGCTTGCTTTCATCATAATATTGGTTCCTAGTAGCTGCAGCGGCTGTGTGGTGAAATGCTTCACCATATTTCCGGTATTCAGTCGAACCATTTTTCAAGTTTTGGAAACAAAGACATGAGAACCGTTCAACTCAATACCGAAAATATGGTGAAACACTTCACCACACAGCCGTTGCAGCTACTAGGAACCAATATTATGGTGAAAGCAAGCACATAATTTTTAACAGTGCAGTCTGAGTTAATATTCACTCCTTTCCAGTGTCGAAAATACTCCTACAGGAGTGCATTCCACTCTTTTGCTATAAGAGTGTTGTTAATTAATTTTACAGTAATTAGTTAATTTCTTATTAAAACTAACTTAGTATAAGCTTTTCTTTTAGAAAGACTTAAGTTTTTTTCTGTTCGTTAATAATTTACCCTTGAAATATTAAGTAAATTTCTCAATAAAGAATAAGAAACAATGAAAAAACCTGCATTATCCCCAGATTGAATCTCGGTCCGTCTCATACTTTTCTCATTAGATGAGTTAATTTGTCCCCGGACGCTTAAAACGAAATTATGAACTTTTCCATTGGGACATTTTCGTTATTTTAACGAGAACGGTTAACGTGTTCTCTTGTTCTTTTTCAAATCCATGATATAAAATTGGTAGGGTACGATTCAGAAACTAGGGGTGTTTGTTTTTAATACAAAATGGCTTTAAAATTAACTACTAAAAGAACTTTTTGAAATGGTTGGGAAAAAAATTAAAATTATTTTTTTAACAACTCTAATATCGTATTGACCCTCGTTTAACTTCATTTTTGAGAGAACTTTTTGAAAGGTTTGGTACCTGATTATGGACCTTTGGTTTTTGAAAGATCGGTACTGCAATGAAAGGCTGAAAGCAGACATTCGGATCTTCTATCGGACCAGGTCAATTTCGGGATTAATTAATTTGTTAATTGTTTGTACGGAGGTTTTAAAATGCGCAAGGTAGCTAGAGGTTAGAGCTTTATAAAAAAAGTTCGTAGCCTTTTTTATCTGTACCGATGTAACTTTGATAAACACGCAAATTTCCTCTATATTATTTTGTGAGAACACCTGAAATTTATCACTTTGATATTTGTCCCTTCATCTTTATGGAGCTCGTAATTTGCTTAGAGGGAGTGGTTCTTTCAATACCAAACCAAAAATGTCTTAAGGTATATTTTTCTGGTATTAAATTATGTCATTATGGTGCAAGTTTCCTCAGGGTAAAAAAAGTTTAATCAATGTTATCGTAATGACATCCAGATTAAAGTTTTTTTTTGTATGCTTCGTAATTCTTAATATCGCTAATTAAATATACAAGAAAATTGAGTATTAGGTGGTTTGGGGTGCCTTCCCTTAAATAGGTTAAACGAGGAAATATAGTTAGTGGGCCAAATTTTTCGTACGCCCATTTAATAAATGAGCTTTTAATAGTTTTTTTTTAGAGTACTTAACACATTACAACGTAGCTAACGCTGCATAATTTTGTTTAAAAAATATGCAGTGCATTACTGAAAAAAATTAATACAATGCGCGATTTTGTTGAAACTAGAAAGTTAAGGTTATATTGATATTAAAATAGTTTTACGTGTTTAAAACAAAGAATAGCTTATATTTTTGTAACAAAAAATGTCATATTTCATTGTTATAACATTACAACGTTTTATGGCGATAATAATGCATTGTTTTCATTTTTATTTATTGTTTTTCATCTTTTCATGATAACAATTTCATTGTTAAAACAACACAATAATTACATTGTTGTAATAATGCATTGTTCTCATTGTTATTATACTGCACTGTTTACATTGTTATAATACTACAGTATTTACATTGTTATAATACTGCAGTGTTTGCATTGTTATAATACTGTAATGTTTACATTGTTACAACGATACAGGTTATTAAAAGTAGTGTCAGACAAAAATCTCAATAAATGAATTTACCTGTTCCCTATAGGAGGAACTCGACCCTGTCAAAGTTGTTTCACCTTTCACGTACATTGTATACAGGGAAACCAACTTTACAAAGCTGCGTGGGTAATTCGGTGACAATACGAAACATGCTATGGTACAATGTAGCAGGATTTTGGAGTTAAATTATACGGTTACTATTTTTTAAACAACAACAATTGGTTTATAAAAAAGTTATTTAAATATTTCAATGTAACAACACACAATTAAATTAAACATTTATTTTTGCATGGTCGGTTTTTTTTAGCTGTCTTGACTACGGTATCTTAGAATTTTGAATTTGATTTCATTGTTTTAATATACCTCTATACTAAAACTGAAAACATTACCGCTGGTACTGTTGCCACTCAATAAGTTAAACGTGCCCATTTAACTGGAGTAAATATGTTATTTTAGTAATTAGATTAAAAAAAAAGCGAATCTGGTGGTGTACGTTACCGCAAATTTTTAGCCTACTTTTTTTTGTTCGGGTCCGGGCATTGCCAAATAACTTACCTAAAAACGGCCCGTGTATCCCAAAAATGTCCGACGAATACTACCTCGTATTGAGGGAGTGCACCTTAAATATGCTCAGCAATAACTTGAAAATTTTCTCTTAAGTCAACGCTGCGTACGATGTCGCTCTCAACGGTTGCTTTTGGTGCCTATTCCAAAGTTGGTTCGTCACTTGACTGTGGTTCTAAATCATGACGCCCGTCGCCAATAGCCCACGTGTAGCTCTAGTGGGACGATAATTCAAACCAATCTACCTAACCTCCAGACACGACGCACCAAACCCCATGCCATCCGTCACGACAATTGATGAACGACAAATCCGTCACGACAATACGACACAAAATAAAAAAGAAAAGGGGGGTCGGCTAAACAAACGATGTCGCATTCTCTCGCTAAAGTGATCACCCCCTCCCCTCTCCCCTGAAGTATGTCATTCCCTGCTACTAAGTAAACATCCCTCCGAAATTCCTACGGTAAATAGATGGAGCAGCGAATAAATATTCGAGGTGTGTTCGCCTGAATTAAGGGGAGAGTATAGGGTGAGCACAAAATTCAACATCCCTTTTTCTTTTCAAAACAGTGCAGTTTTGTTGCCTTTTGCAGACGCTGCATATTCACCTTAACTTAAACGCATTTTTTTGTGGTACCATCTAGGCGACTCGCGCTACCAATTTCGACGCTCGTATTACAATGAATATGAGCTCTCTGTAGATGTTAAAGTTTGCCGAGATTTCGTTTTGCCGAGAGAACCCAAGTCAAATGGGCCCTCCAAGGATCTTTTACGTGACGCATAATCATATGGCATACGTGCTCACGATTTTCCCATCCGGGACATTTGACGATTCAGCCGGGCCTCGGACCCGCAAACTTGGGCGTGTGAGGCACACACAGATAATACCTTTCAACCAATTGAGCCGCCTCAAAAAAAAATAAAATTAAAAATTATCGAAGCTTCACTACGCGAAAAACTGGTGTATCTGAAAAATATGAGTTTATTTTTTTGTTAAAATTTAATATACTCTGTTTTAAAAAAAATTGCATGTTTTCACCATAATAATGGTTCGTAGTAGCTGCAACGGCTGCGTGGTGAAATGTTGCTCCATTTTTTTCGACATTCGATTGAACCAGTTTCCAGGTTTTGGAAAAAAAAACTGAGAAATGGTCCAACCAAATTTAAAAAATACTATAAAATATTTGACCACAAGGCCGTTTCACTATTATTATAGTGAAACCAAGCGCCAAAATTAAAATTTTTAACAACGTACACTCTTAAAACAAAAGAGTGAAATCCACTCCAGTTGGAGAAGTGCATTTTCGACACCGTAAAGGCATGCATATTTACTCATACTGAGTTAAAATCACTCGTTTGGAGTGATCCTGTCGGAGGTTTAACACACGAAGGATCCACTCCAAGAGGAGAAGTGCATTTTCCAGTCTGGAGGAGTGAAATCCACTCAGACTGAGTTAAATTAGGAGTGTTTGTTTTAAGAGTGTAGTACTTACGATTATACGACCATTTTACGATTTTGCGAATTCGTAATATTCGCAAATTTTTGAAATTCGGCTTAACCATTTTTCAGGTTTCGGTTTCCGAAATCTGAAATATGGTTCAAACGAATTCCAAAAATATGGGGAAATTTTTTCCACGATTAAGTAAACTTGCACCAAGATGAAAATGGACTCTGAAATAAGTCTCACGAAAATTCCCTGCACCAATTCATCATTGACAAACCAAACACGAACACATAAAGCTCTCTGAATCTCTCACGAAAGTTAAGGGGGAATGGGCGTGCAGGACCGGGGGTCTCCAAACTCAAGTCCCTCAATGTTAATCCAATGGGAAAAAATTATTTTCTTTGCCACATTTCTCCGGCTGTATTGAATATTTTTACAAGCTGATTTTTTATGTGATAAATGTAGCTGACTTACAGGTCTCTATCTTCCCACTTTTTGAAATTGCTTCGAATATTTTGTGTAAAATAACTTATTGAATATTAAAAAATATATTCGTACTAATTTCAAAAAGTGGGAAGATAGAGACCTGTAAGTCAGCTACATTTATCACATAAAAAAATCCGCTTGTAAAAATATTCAATACAGCCGGAGAAATGTGGCAAAGAAAATAATTTTTTCCCATTGGATTAATATTGAGGCACTTGAGTTTGGAGACCCCCGGTCCTGCACGCCCATTCCCCCTTAAGCTCTCCGAATTCGCCTATCGTAACTTCACCGCTATCAAAAAAAAATATTCAAGAAAATATATTCAGGTATCCGATTCATACAAACACGAACAAGCATTCTAAACAAAGAAAATAAGAGACAGACATTCTAAATTCTAGAAACAAAAACAGTTGTTTTCGAAACCCTCCTTAAACCAATCGATAGGAGAGTACGGTATAGGGATGGAAAACCGGATCCGGTTAGACTAAAAAAAACGGTGTTTTCTTCGATTAAATTGACATTAACATAAGGACCTAAATTTTTTTTTATTAAATTATAACCGGAGAACCAGTGTTTTTTTCAAAATAGCGGAATACAAAAAAAAATGTTTAATCAATAAATATTTGACGAATTACAACAAAACAAATGTCAATAATGAAAGTTGAACAAAAATTCATGCAAAGCTAAATAAATAAACGGGTATTTATACCGAAATACGGGGTGGAAATACGAAAACAAAATTTTAATCATTTATTCTGATTATATCATTTAATAATTTATGATATTAATTGATTTCATCATCCAATATGATTGCTTAACACTAAAGAACGGAAAGTCTTGTGAAGTATCTCCTTAAAAATTTAGGAACTATTACTAACGTTACAAAAGGGCTGGGGAGCCCAGTCGGTTAAGCACTCGCTTAGCATGCGGAAGGTCCCAGGTTCGGGTCCGGGCATCGCCAAAAATAGCTGCCGACCTATAAATGGCCCGTGCAGCCAAAAATGTCCGACGAATAATACCCCGTGTAAGGGAGTGCACATAAAATATCCTTCAAAGTCCGAACGTTTCGTACGATGTCGCCCTTAACGGTTGCGTTGGGTGCCTATTCAGGTGTTGGCTCGTCACCTGACTGTGGTTCTAAAATACGACGCTCGTCGCCAATAGTCCTCGTGTAGCTCTAGTGCGACGATAATTCAAACCTAACCTAACCTACAACCGGAAACCTGTTTTCTCGAAAACCACACATCCCTTGTACAATGTTCCATCACGTGACACCTCACGTTGGAGATTGATGAATCACCGCGGTTCCTCGCGAGAATCTGCGAGAGTATCTTCTCTTCGCTTCACTTCCGTATTCTGGAATGCAAAATAGTTTATTTTTGGAGAGGTTTATGCTGGGGGAGGGGGGGGAGCACGTGATGTTTTCTAACGTGCGAGGATTCGAGATTTTTGAGGTATTTGAATATTCTCTTTACTCGGTGTTTTCCTCTGTGGTAATTTCCGGTAAATAGAATGTATGCGATTTCGAAATTGTGTTTTGAATATTGCGGTGGAAGAACCGGTATAAGATTGGGAAATCTAATGTGATCCTCGAATTTTGATGGTTTACCATCAGAGAAAATGATTCGAAATTTCCTGTTTGCATTGCAACATTTTTAACCGTTTACATTTTTTTTTAAAAATAAGTAGGTTTGTAACAGAAGTTGTCCCTCAGCCCGCTTCCACACAACTTGTGTTTAACAAGAAAAAAAAGACGCCAAATATAGTACTAATTCTATACTAAACATTTGCACGCTAAATTTGGCTAGTTTCATTTATTTTCTTTTGAAAACTCGCTAATTATTGCTTATCATTTTGCTAAATTTGTTATATTTCAAAAAATAAATGTGTAATATTCCTCGCTTTTAAATGAAATCAAAACATTTCATATAAACATTCTAACAAAGAATCTCTTAGTGAAATATTTGGACGTTATTTCAAACTAGTTGATGTTGCAAAAATAAATGTCCACTTTTTACGTTATAAACGTAGTGTGGAAGCTAAAATAGAGCTTAAACTTAGAACACTGTTGTTTTTTTTTAAATACATTTACTTGTTTATAAAAACTATTTGATTCCGGAATGTAATTGACAATCTTTTCAAGAAACTCATAATCTTAATTTTGGTCTGATGACATTTAGAATGTCAAGAACGCGGAATTCGAAATTAGCATTTGTTTAAAGAATCACCGTTATCTATGTGTATCACAGTTTTGAAAGTGAGTGGGGCTTACTGGCAAGGTGGCTGTTATATTTTTCACGTTAGCTTAGCTTCCACAATACATTTATAGCGTAAAAAATGAAGCTTTTATCGAGGCTAAACCGTCTGTCTACCCGACACCCACTTTTACGGTTCGGAAAGACGTCATAACATTGATCATAATCAGATTTTTTTAAGGCTTGCCTTATTTGTTTGTTACGTAAGCGACTCAGAACCTTCTTCATTTTGTACAAAAGTCGAGGTAATTTTAATTTTCGAAGAAAAAAAATCTTAAGTTTTATGATGTTATGTTAAGTTTCTCTTCCGTTTTCAGAGCAAAAAATTCTAAATTATTCTTTTAACTTCGAAAAAATTAAGTTTAAAATACAACTAGCTAAAGGCCGTGTTAGTCTATTATCTTTATAAAAATCTTTATAAATAGTGCGTGGAAGTGGTTTTAAGTTACAGTTACTGCAGTGAAGTTAACTACTTTCTTTTTCATTATGAATCATAGAACCTTTTTAAAACCCAGTGAAACATAAGTACTGAGTCACAATTCTTGTTATTTCAAGTTTGAATTATTCATTTAATTTCAATTTGTAGCTTTCCACCAAAATGTATTTGTTATGCTTCGCTTCCTTCAATCTTTCTTTTGTCGATACATTTTTAATTGGCTTTCCAATTTAAAAGTCTTAAACCTCCAATAAAAAGTGTTCACAACGCTTGTTTAGTGACAATGAAAAAAACATTTCTTTATAAAAACATATCCTTATTAGTCGATTCAATTATTTGGTGACTTTAGCTAAGCAAACAAAAACGTTTTTTTTTTGAAAACCCAATAAAAGTTTTAAATCAACATCGAAAGTCTTAAAGCGCCCTTTTTTTAAGTAAAATGTATTGATTATTTTTATGATTGTTTTTATCTTTTAGATGAGCATTTTTTGTTTGCATTATTAATCTAATTAAAACATTTTTTAAATATTGGAATCATAAAAATGTATTGGAAAGGCATTGAAAAGTTTTTTAACTAAATTATTTTTATGGATTTTTTTATTTTATCAATTTTCTGATACATTGTTTCGTTTATAAGTAGTTTTTTATGCTTCAACTTGTATCAAGCGTGTTGGTGTTTACTATTAAATAATAGTTATGTTAGATTTTTTCATTCTTATATACGGAAAAAAATTTAAGTTCTTTATTTTTGTTTTCATATAAAACTAGATAAAGCTGATAAAAATGATTCAAAGTTTAAGATCTTGATTAACTTATTTCAAGCTCTACTGCTATAGTATGGTTTAATCTATTGGGTTGTTTCTGGTGACGTAAATTTCTAGTTTTCATTCTTGCTTTTCCGCGATTTCATTAGTAGTTTCGATTTCACTCTCAATGTACGGTAAGGCTGGGGAGACCAGTCGGTTAGGTATCTGTCTAGCATGCGAAAGGTCCCAGGTTCGGGTCCGGGCATCGACGAAATAACTGCCGACCTATAAACGGCCCGCCGTGCAGCCAAAAATGTCCGACCGTGTGAAGGGAGCGCACGTTAAATCAAGTTCTAACACTGCGTACGATGTCGCCTTAACGGATGCGTTGTTGCCTACTCAGGTGTCGGCTCCTCACTTGACTGTGGTTCTAAAATACAATACCTGTTGCCAATAGCCCTCGTGTAGCTCTAGTGCGACGATAATTCAAACTAAACTAAATCAATTATTTAGCTATTCCAATATTATTTTTATGTTAAATTGAAATAGATGAAATTATCATCTAAACAAAAAAAGGAAGACTATTCGGCTGGAACTGTTGCCTCTCATGACGTGAAACATGTCCATAGTAAATTTAACGAAAATATTCAAATCTGGTTTTCGATTATTCTATGATTTAATCGTTATACTTTCAAGTGGAATTTGAAAGTATAACGATTAAGTAAAACGTGATTATTAACCCTTTCAGTCCCAGTGATGCCATTTGGCATCATCACTTTCAATATTTTTTTCAAAATGTTTACGTCCCGTTATGATATCCAAACACACATCATTCGATTCTTCACACTTTGTTCTATCCGACAATATTTTACATGAATCTCAATATAAGTCAGAACTATTGTTTTTTGATTTAGAAAATTGTCAACAAGCGTTTCTCCTGATTTTTGATAAGTTCACTTCAGTTCCACATATTTAAAACACAATTTAAACTATTTCGGTTAAAATAATTACTTAATTTTTTTGATAATATGGTCAGATACCTTAAAATATATTACTCGAAGTGTTTTAGGTAATATATATTTTTTAATTTTGTTGTTTTCCGCAGTTAAAAAATTTTGGCATTGTTTCAAAAACCCTATAAAAAATTTTAATGAATTTTTTTTCTTATGGAATTCGTATAATTGACCTAAAATAAGCTTATTTTGTGAATATCAGATGTTCCTGTAGTGTAGTAAATTTTTGGGACTGAAAGGGTTAAAAGTGACTGTCAGTCCCATAGAGCTAATGCATTAGTTTCACACACACACAGAGACGCACACAAATCACAACTTTTGCAACAGAATTGCTTTGCCATGTTATCCCATTTTCACCAGGTACGGTCATTAATCAATATAACATCGAAAAAAAGCACATATGAAGCGACAATGTTATCTAGTTATTTACTTATATATTTTTGAATTTTTAAACTATTTTAAAACTTTATCAATTGATAGTTAAATAACCAGATGTTAATTTCTTTTCGGTTTTGTTTTAAATTGATGTTGTGATGATTCTCATACCTGGTGAAAATGTGATAACATAGTACGACAATTCTTTTGCAAACATTGTGATTTCAAAAATAATGCATTAGGACTATGAGACTGACACTCCCTCTTAATTATCAAAAATTTACTCTCAACAATATAAAGTTGTTGCTTTTTTTTTAACCCTTTCAGTCCCAATGACAATTTGGCAACCTAATTTTAGGAAATAATGTCTGATTGTCTATAGCCATTTATGATATCAAAAAGCACATGATTCGATTCTTCAAACTTTTTTTCTATTCGAAAATATTTTTTGATTAATCCCAATAGATTTTAGCCCTATTATTTTTTTTTAAATTATGATCAGAAACATGATGTCAAATGGCATCATTGCGACTGAAAGGGTTACATTCTATTCCAAAATCGTAGAACAACACAGGCACAATGCATGAAACATTATACAAACTTTCACGTTCGAAAACCTACCCAAAACTCCGAAATACCTCAGTCTTGCTATTTAGTTTCTTTTTGTCTACTTAAAAATACGAGCAAGTTTCTTAGAATCTCTTTCCCATGCTTAGCACGTGCCTTAAGTAGAAGTTTATTTAAATATTTCGCAAGCGCTTCTTCCCTTAAATCTCGATGCAAATGCGAAAAGTTTTCTATTTTTCTTCTCGGAAAAACTGTACTTGAGACAATGGAGGTTTGAATACGGATGGAGTAATGCTTGTGTGTGTGGCGTCAAAAAAAAAGTGAAGTAGTGTTAAAATCGCTAAAATCAGTGTGAAAGCTAACAGAAATTATTAAAAATGTGGGGCTGGGGAGCCCAGTCGGTTAGGCACTCGCCAAGCATGCGGAAGGTCCCAGGTTCGGGTGCGGGCATCGCCAAAATAACTGCCGACCTATAAACGGCCCGTGCAGCCAAAAAAAGTACGACGAATAATTCCCCGTGTAGAGGGAGTGCACGTTAAATATCCTTCAAAGTCCTAACGCTGCGTACGATGTCGCCCTTAACGGTTGCGTTGGATGCCTATTCAGGTGTCGACTCGTCACTTGACTGTGGTTCTAAAATACGACGCCCGTCGCCAATAGCCCTCGAGTAGCTCTAGTGCGACGATAGTTCAAACGTAACCTTGTTATTGTTGCCAGTTCCGAACATAATCCGACAGTCGAACCTTCAACAATCCAACATGACATAAACCCGACAGGGAAATAATGCCGACAAGGACGAATTTCCGATTGGGTCCAAATCCCAATAAATTAATGCCGTTATGCTTAATTAACCTCTTAAGAACCGAACAAAATCCTACACGTTTATTCTTATAAATAATCTAAACATGTTTTTCATTCAAATATATGCTAAAATGTTTGTTTTGCAAAGTTTTCTTAAAGAATTATATTTATACTTAGAGACACGCCTTGAACTCTAAAAATACACATTTTTTGTTCTATAAATGCAAAAAAAGATGTATCATTTATTTGTAGTTAACAGATTATTTTAACACTGTTGTTAGTGGAAAATGGCTTTAAAATTGACTACTAAAGAACTTTTTTTTGAAAACAAATTTTAATAATTTTTTAAGAACTTTAATATCGTATTGACCCGCGTTCAACTTCATTTTTTTATCGAAATAAATGACTGATACCTGTAATCAAAGGCTGCAAACTGATATTTGGTTCTTCTATCGGACCAGGTCAATATCGGAGCTAAATAACTTGTTAATTGTTTGTGGGGAGGTTTTAAAAGGTGTCGCCATGTCGCAAGAGGTTAAGGGTAATTAAATAATTAATTTTTGAATTAAATTTTTTTGCATTTCTTGCTGTCGGGATTATGGCCTGTCAGGTCATGTGATTGCAATGCACTAGTATCATGTAAGAAATTGGCGCCAAGTCATTTCTCAAGTGCTTGATTGTGGAAGCGATTTATGTCTTTACTTGGTAACTCAGCCTTTGCATTTGTGCGTCATCTCGAGTATTATTCTCACCTCCTTTTCGTGGGATCGTTAGAAATCGTTCCATTTGATTCACTTGTTGTTTCTGGTTTTTTATTCGTTTCGGACAGAGTTGTTTGTTTTTCGATACGGAGACTGGATACTGGGGGGGGGGATATCTGTTTTTGGAATCTACACTCTTAAAACAAACACTCCTAATTTAACTCAGTCTGAGTGGATTTCACTCCTCCAGACTGGAAAATGCACTTCTCCTTTTTTAGTGGATCCTTTGTGTGTTAAACCTCCGACAGGATCACTCCAAACGAGTGATTTTAACTCAGTCTGAGTAAATATGCATGCCTTTACGGTGTCGAAAATGCACTTCTCCAACTGAAGTGGATTTCACTCTTTTGTTTTAAGAGTGTAAAGGACAAAAAAAAAAGAGTACTGTTTCGAATAACTAATTTTTTTAACAGGTGATACGTAGTCTGAATTGATGAGAAATGGACCTGGAGCTTTTAAGCTACAAAATCATTTGATGTTTGAGGTCTCTGTGATAATATATAAATAAGGAATGTGTGTAAATGAAGTAATAATCGGAAGAACTTTCACAGTATTAGGTGTTTTTTTTTTCCCTTTCGAAAACATAGCGTTGCTCAAGTGTGACATTAAATGCACCACCTATTCATCAAAAATTACCAAAACTTTATGCAACGCAGATTCTAGAACACACACAAAATTACCTGACAAACTCTTAAAGACATCTTAAGTAACCTTTTGTGGCTAAATCACCACGAAAAAGTTAACTACTCCACCCTAATCGAAAATTAACATGTTAAACACGCCTAAAAAAAAAATTGTCTCCTTATATCGAAAACCGTTAATTACTGTTCAGCAAAAAATGAATGTCAAAAGTTAATGAACAAGATACTTATGTACAATGTGTCGAAAGATTTTTTTCTACCTGGTTTGTTATTCATTATGGTGATGTAAAAGATTTGAGACAAATAATTAACTTTTCACTTTTACCTATTCAGATATAAAATATTCGCCTTAAAATTTCTAAATACAATATTACTTATTAGCCTATCTCCGTTTTTTTTAATATTTCAAAATAATTCATATTACTTGAAATTAGGGCATTGAAGATAGATGTATTTTCCGTCTTTCCCGTACCCCTCTTCCAACTTACTTCCTAACCGGCCAATTTTCAAAATTATTTTTTATATATGTAGCCATAACATCTAAGACCTATCTTACTAGTTTTTCGATATCTCTGCCTATGCTCTGAGAATTTTTCTGTATTAAAGAAACGAGATTTAGTTCTTACATAATTTTTTGAATTGAAAGATTTTTACGCTATTTCCCAATTACACTAGATTTTAAAAAAAATCTTAATATTTAACTTATTTATAACTACACTCCATGCCAACCTTTAATTCTGATAAAAGTGCGACATTTTTTCAAATAATATTCAAATCTGTGAGACCTTAAGCGAAATAAATGTTTGAAACGTGTTTTCTGGATGTATTCTCAAATAATTTATGGAACTCTTTACATCCGCGGAAGGATCTTCTCCATAGCATATTTCTATTTACCCAACTTAGGTTGGCAAGGAGTGTATCCATACCATCAATATTTTATGCCTTGTTGTCAAAATACAAATAATTCGACCGCCGTTTCATACGTCTAGCGGCCGCTGAACGTAAACGCTGGAAGCGGTTTGACCTCTAGCGATTCGACCTTTGGTTGGCGAGAATTTGGCGAGTGAGATTGTAGCGCGGCGATTTTATTAATTGTTTGAAATCAACTAGATTATGGATGACGAAATTTTGATTGCTGCTTGTGTTTTACATTTAGAGAGCTTAGATAATTATCTAGAGGTAATTAGAAAAAAATATAAAAAACGTCGTCGAAGATCGTTTTTTTTTATGATGAATATGGCTGGGATTCCAAATCAGATTTTCGGCTTCATACAAATCCAGAAAATCGAACACAAGCTTATTGCTCCAAGCCATTTGGAAACCAAGAGTCAAATGAAAGCTCTAGATCGTTGTGGGATCACCCCCCATGTCTCGGATTGTTTATAAACAGAGGAGGTTATTCACCACTCCATATTCTTTTGAAAGCCCCCGCCCCCGTAAATTTCGCTCCCCGACACGTCAAATTTCGTTGGGGAGAAAGGCTAAAAAGCCACAGCGTTCTAGACTGGTACCAGTATTTGTGCGTTCAAATCCCTCTACTAGAATAAGATATACCCTGTGCTGCAAAAAAAAACCCTGTAAATTTACTTTCTTTTAATTTTTAAGTGCAACAGCCGTATTTGGTGGAAAACGGTTTGACCCACTAAATAAAGGGCCTTATCTCAAATCTCCGTATTTTTACAGTTTTTAACTGTTTATACCATCTTTAAGGGACATGACTGTTTGAAAAAAAAAAAAAAAAAAAAAAAAAAAAAAAAACAGGACATGACTGTTTTTTAACGGGGCATGACTGGTATCTTTGCTGCCGGTCCCTGCCCATTACTAATATTTTACGGGGAATTTTTTTTTTGTTTAAAAGTGTATAGGAAAGTGCATTTTTTTCTGGATTGTTTTTTTGATGACTGTCCTTTTCCGTACTTATATTTAAAACTTTTAATGCCGGAGTATTACTGATTAAAATCAGGTCAAATAAAAGTGTTTTCAGTATTGTCTGCCAAAAATTTAGAAATTATGTGTATTAAAATAACTGATTAAGCTATTAACTCCAACCAGGTTTCAGTATTTTAATACAAAATCTTGTTTAAAAATTAATTGTATTGATTACGGGTAAGATATAAATAAGAGTTTCAATACTTTTATTAACATAGAAAGCATTTTATCATCAACATATTTTACAGTGTCAAACTTTGAATTTCATTCATTTATGTGATTGAATTTTATTTTATCAAAATATTGAATGCGTCCTGCTTTAAATAAAAAAAATTAAGAAAAACTCAATACAATTCAATTCGATGTTTTACATACTTTTTCGAAGGATCACTTAAGGGGTCTAAGGAGTCTTAAAAATGTGCAAAGAAGGCACTACAAAACATAGTTTGATCTTTCATGTCATTTTTGAACTACTCAATGTATAAGTATAATTTTTTTATATGCAATTCTACAAGAATTATTTATTATAAAACAAGTTTTAAAATTTATGAAACTTTAGCCAAAACTAAAATAAATGATATTAAACATGAAGCTATTTGAACACAGTGTGATTAGTCTTGCGCGGCAAATTGTGAGGTCAAAATTGAAAATATGACCAAGAAAATGGATTTATATTGTACAAATATGTACAAACAAAGACTTATACCTAAATTCTCAGCTCAATTTTAATTAGAAATTATTTTAAAAATAATTTTAAATCAAAATTTTTAAAATTTTATTAATTTTTTTTAGAAAAAAGTTCTTAAAATAATTTCTAATTAAAATTGAGCTGAGAATTTAGGTATAAGTCCTAGTTTGTACATATTTGTACGATATAAAGTCATTTTCTTGGTCATATTTTCAATTTTGACCTCACAATTTGCCGCGCAAGCCTAATCACAATGTGTTCAAATAGCTTCATGTTTAATATCATTTATTTTAGTTTTGGCTAAAGTTTCATAAATTTCAAAACTTGTTTTATAATAAATAAATCTTGTAGAATTACCTATAAAAAAATTATACTTATACATTGAGTAGTTAAAAAATGACATGAAAGATCAAACTTTGCTTTGTAGTATCTTCTTTGCACATTTTTAAGACTCCTTAGACCCCTTAAAAAAGAGATAACACGCCAATATGTTTGCTATTTTCCTTATGGCAACCTTTCCTTTGATCTTGGCCAAAAAACCGACAAAAGTTGGGTTGGTGGCCTTGAGATCCAACTTCAGTGAGCTTTCGAATAAATACGTATAAAGCGGTTACCTTGAGATTCTCAAGGTAACCGCTAGAGCAAATTGCTAGACGTATGTAACGCCGGTGTACACTTTGTAAGGACGTAATTTATGATATCATTAAAGATAAGCTGTCCCAAAAACCCGTGCATCGCTTTATTTTAAACATATCTCAGTCGATACTTTTTAAAAAAAACCTAGTATACCAAACAACTGTTTTTCAAAGGAACGTTTATGTTTGACTTCCCAAACTTTAAATGAGAGATGGCTTCTAAAAGGTTTTGTTGTTGTTGTATGGCTTGATGAGTTTTTAGTTTGGGGCCCTGTTTTTATGTTACTTGAAAATTACTTCATTGTACGAAATGTTTACATTTTGTTTACAAAATCATCTTTTTGGAAATGAAGTAAAATTGTTTTTGCTTTAAAAAAAATCTTGTGTCGCAAAGTGTTAGTAAAATTGGTTTGAAAAACAAATACTGAAAAAATTAACTGCATTGGAATTTAAATAATTTCAATTTGAACTTTTTTCCATGTGGTATGTACAAACAATACAAAATTCTAATTTTGATAAGAATGACTAGAAAACTATTAAATATATTTTAAAATAACCCTCTTGAACTAAAATTATTTTTTAAAAAAGATGTATTTTTATTTAGTATTAATATTATTATACTTTGAATACACTTTTACTACTGTCATCTATGAGGGTTATTAGTAACTAAAACTTCAAAATGGATTGTAATACATGAAAAATCACAGATTAGTCGAGAGGGAGCTCTAGTTTAATAGAATAAAGTGGATTATGTTACTTGTTGCCATATGGCAACTGTACGCATTAGAGGATCTTCAAACCTGATACAAAGTAAACTCTAGCCTACATAACTCGACAACCACAAAGTAAATCAATTGATGGGGTAAGGTATTGGACCATCCATCACCGTCCAATCAGACGCTGACAAACGATTTTCCAAACATATTTTGACGCACAACCCCCCCTTTTCGAACTTTAGAGAGATTTCAACCCATGCCTCTCCCTTATTAATTTCCCATTAAAATCTTCCACATACACTGGCGGAATCACTTGGCTGCCGGAAAATGGGATTGGGGCGCCAACTCGCCACGGGATGTTGCCAAATGCGCGTGCTAGAAAGTTGTTGTGCATACGAATATAAATTATTCTTATTTTAAGAAGTTAACTCTATTAAGTTTTACAAGACAAGAATGTTTTGTATTTTGGTAACCAATATAACGTAAATGTGGGGCTGTAAGGAGCCTAGTGGTCCGGACCCCGGACTTGCGATCGGAAGGTTGAGAGTTCGGGCCCCGGTTGCCACTGAAGACTTACCGAGTATACGCGGAGTACGTGTTCGTAAAATCTGTTGGGTCCGAAAATCCTGTGGTCGGTCATTGCGCAGTTCACCATGGGTACAGGTTCCTGGAGAAAATTTCCCTCCCCTTCAGGGACATGTCTAAATTGTGGAGGTGGCGACAGATGGCAACATCTGTCATATGTGTTTGTGTGTGTCTTGTGTTGTCCTACTTGACGATGGTTTATAAGCGGGTCCTTGCGACCAAGCACACAAGCCTGAAAATATATGTCAAACCAACCAACGTAAATGCTCGCGAATGTATCATGATCGTTGTGTAATCTCGCCTTGAAATAAATCTAGCAGAGTTTTCATGAGAAAATAAATTTAAATTTAAATAATTTTCTCTGAAATTTGAAATCAGTAAAAACTTCGTTTGCATTTTTATTTTGGAGTATATAAACCTTTAGTGGTAGTTGCTCAAAGTGACAGTTACTGCTAAAAACCTACTTTTTTTAATGTAGTAATCTAAGTAATAATAGATATAATAAAAGAGATACAAGGAGCAATATTTGTCCACAAAATTTAGTATGGTAATATTTTGTTTATTTTGATCTGATCTTTAGGCTTTGTCAGTTTAAAGTTCAAGTTATTTATTCCGTCCCGTGTGGATTGTTCGTGTTTTTACCCTTTCAGTCCCAGTGATGCCATCACTTTCAATATTTTTTTCAAAATGTTTATGTCCCGTTATGACATCCAAACACACATCATTTGATTCTTCATACTCTGTTCTATTAGACAATATTTTACATTAATCTCAATAGAAGTCAGAACTACTATTTTTTTTTATTCAGAAAATAGCTAACAAGCGTTTCACCTGATTTTTAAAAAGTTCACTTCAGTTCCTCATATTAAAAACACAATTTAAACTATTTCGGTTAAAATAGTTATTAAATTTTTTTAAAATGATATGGTCAGATACCTTAAAATATATAACTCTAAGTGTTTTTAGGTAATATATATATATTTTAATTTGTTGCTTTCCACAGTTAAAAAATTTTGGCATTATTTCAAAAACCATATAAAAAATTAAAATGATTTTTTTTCCTTATGGAAATCTTGACCTACAATAAGCTTTTGACCTTTTGCTTTTTGACCTACAATAAGCTTATTTTGTGAATATCAGATGTTTCTGTAGTGTAGTAAATTTTTGGGACTGAAAGAGTTAAAAATATTTTCACCAGATGTGCGAGTAACCGCCAAATAGCTCAACCCCCCTTTCCCAACAAGTGGAACAAGCGGCGAAACAATTAAAACACCGCTCCACTCATTCACTCCCAGGCATGTTATGAGGGGGGGGGGAGAGGGTTAAAAGGGTTGGAGAGAGAAATTTGCATCCCTCACCACCTCGGTGGTTGTGTGCAATTCAGTTGAGTTTAATTACCGTCGCACTAGAGATACACAAGGTCTGTTGGTGACGGGCGTCGTCATTTAGAACCACAGTCAAGTGACGAGAGTAGGGTCTCAACGCAGATTTGAGGATCAACATCGTTCGCAGTGTCGGGACTTAGGAACATATTTAAGATGCACTCCCTCTACACGGGGTATAATTCGTCGAACTTTTTGGGTAATTCATCAGGAATTTTTTGCTGCACGGGCCGTTTATAGGTCGGCAATTTTTTTTGGCAATGCTGGGGCTCGAACATATGTCCTTTCGCATACAGGGCAAGCGCCATAACCAATTGGGCTCCACACAGAGAGCCCCCCCCCCCCCCCCCCCTCGGTAACCGTGCTTGCAAAATGTCACATGCATTGTCAACATAACTGCTGACCTATAAACCCTCTGTGCAGCCAAAAAGTTCGACGAATTATACCCCGTGTAGAGGGAGTGCATCTTAAAGGTTATGCTCCAAAGTCCCGGCGCCGCGTATGATGTAGCACTAAAAAAAGTTTTTTTGAAGTGCCTATCCAAGTACTGGCTCGTCACTTGACTAAGGCTCCAAATTACGACGCCTCGTCACCAATAGCTCTCGTGTTGCGGCGATTATTTAACCCATTTAACCTTAGGATGTTTTAATCTCCGGTATTTAGTCAAATCTCGCCAAATGCGCAAATAATCGCCTAATGCAAAGCATCAACAGTTCGATGATACGGCAGAACAATTAACCCTTTCAGTCCCAAAAATTTACTACGCTACAGAAACTTCTGATATTCACAAAATAAGCTTAGTTCAGGTCAAATATACGAGTTCCATAAGAAAAAAAATTCATTTAAATTTTTTTACATGGTTTTTGAAATAATGCCAAAAATTTTTAACTGTGGAAAACAACAAAATAAAAATATATATATATTGCCTAAAAACACTTCGAGTTATGTATTTTAAGGTATCTGACCATATTATTAAAAAAAAATTAGTAATTATTTTAACCGAAATAGTTAAAATTGTGTTTTAAATATGTGGAACTGAAGTGAACTTATCAAAAATCAGGAGAAACGCTTGTTGGCTATTTTCTGAATAAAAAAAATAGTAGTTCTGACTTCTATTGAGATTAAAGTAAAATTTTGTCTGATAGAACAAAGTGTGAAGAATCGAATGATGTGTGTTTGGATGTCATAGCGGGACATAAACATTTTGAAAAAAATATTGAAAGTGATGATGCCAAATGGCATCACTGGGACCGAAAGGGTTAAAAACGAGCTTCACTCGGAGACACTTTAGAGATGTTTTGTATTAGGGGAAAGAAATTAATGTGAGAAGGCATTTGCACGCAGTTTTTTCTATCCATCCTTTCGTTTGTTGGGTATATTTAAATGCATAATTAAAAGTTCCGATACTGCGTCGGAGTTTGGGTTAAGTGTCATCAGTGTCGGTTTCGTCACTTGACTGTGGTCCAAAATTTTGAAAAGGCGTTGCCTATATCCTTCGTTTTGCTCGACGCTGATTCAACTTAACAAACCGAGTGTTTTTTCTCTTCGTTTTACTGCCTTTCTCATGTTTGAATTCACTGTTCCTTTCTTTTAAGATATATAATTGCCTTCCAACTTGTGTATTGGTTTATTGGGTGGTAATTGAGCGTTTTGCAGTGCTACACACCTCTAGTTTACTGTCATTTTTAGATGATTAATGGAGGGTAGTGTTCATTAGGGTGGGCCGAAAATACTTTTTTTTTCGAATCGCTATAGTGCGGGAAAGTTGCCATTGGTAAAGACGTGAAAAGTGCACGAATTATTATTTTTTTTATTACCATATCTTCCATTTGCGCAATACCTTCAAAGTTGGCGAAAAATTGTCAAAAACCGTAATTTATTATAATTTTTTTTAAAACAAGGCAGATGTTTTTAATTACGTTCCTATATCATGAATTAACTACTAAAAGTATGTAAAATCCATATTTTATAGCACTTATTAATAATAAATGCTATAATATAATATAATATATAATAAGTTATTATACATTTGTGTCAGATCTTCCGACCACTCAACGTAGTATTAGGAAAATTCGTATTTTTCGCTAAATTTCAAAGTTTTAACTTTTTGTAAATTTTAATCATACAACATGATATAGGAAAACAATTAAAATCATATATTGGGTTTAAAAAAATTATGAAAAATTACGGTTTTTGACAATTTTTGCCAACTTTGATGGCATTGCGCGAATGGAAGATATGGTAATAAAAAAAATAATAATTAGTGCATTTTTCACGTCTTTACCAATGGCAACTTTTCCGCACTATAGAGATCCGAAATAAAATAAAAAGTTTTTTTCGGCCCACCCTAGTGTTTTCGCTTTGTACTTTAGTTCGAATCTCGCCAAAAGTGCGATTCCTCGCCACAACAGCAAACCCCCTTCCCCTCAACTAGTTGAAGAGCAGCCAGCAAAACAATTAAAATACCACACCACTCATCCCAGTCGGGGGGGGGGGGGGGCTGTAATTAATAAGGGGGGGGGAAGGGGAGTAATTTGCACCCCCTTTCGGTGGTGTTGTGTATAATTAAATGGGAAAACAAGGTGGGGAGTATGATTGATTCGTTTGATTTTGATGAGCGTTAGTTTTGGAATGTTCGGATGGAATGTGGTACTTGAGGGTTGGTTTGTGGTGCCTAACGAAAAGAAAATTGTTTTGTGTGAGAGAGATATGTAATTAGTAAGAAAGAAAACTTTAGTAATTCTAGCCTTCAGTCTATAAATATGGAAATAAGTGTTGTGCATTTGTTTGCATCGAGTTGAGTGCATGTTTAGCTGCAATGGGCACGTTTCAGGTATTGGGTATTAACAGAAAAGCTAATGAAAATAAATTCTCGAGTCTTGATTGGTAAATCAATATCACGTGGGAGGAAAAATCCAATCAGAGCACCGATCGGAACACGAGCAAGAATGAAAGCTTTAAGAAATTTCGTAGCCTAAAACAACGTATATGACCAATACCACCTATATTAGGAGGGCTGGGGAGCCCAGTCGGTTAAGCACTCGCTTAGCATGCGGAAGGTCCCAGGTTCGGGTCCGGGCATCGCCAAAATAGCTGCCGACCTATAAACGGCCCGTGCAGCCAAAAATGTCCGACGAATAATACCCCGTGTAAGGGAGTGCACGTTAAATATCCTTCAAAGTCCTAACGCTGCGTAGGATGTCGCCCTTAACGGCTGCGTTGGGTGCCTATTCAGATGTGGCTCGTCACTTGACTGTGGTTCTAAAATACGACGCCCGTCGCCAATAGCCCTCGTGTAGCTCTAGTGCGACGATAATTCAAACCAAAAAACCACCTATATTAGGAGGCTGAAGAACTAAGCAACACAACGTCTCACTAGTAGACCAATTTCGATCTGTTGACCAATAGCGTCGTATCTTAAAATGGCGTCGCAACTTGATTCATCTTATCTTAAAAATTTATTCAAATACAAGATCTAGTCACGAATGATCATTGGTCAAAACCACAAAATTGTTTCACTAATATGACGTCAAGCATTTAGTTCGCCGGCCTTCTAATCTAGGTGGTATTGATATGACCGTGTCCCTTTTCTATGATATCTCAAATTTTATATTTAGATGTATAACAACTATTTCACCACCATATTATGCCACGCTCCGCATCTCCAAAAAAATATAGGCAAATAATATACTTAAATACAAACCCCTGAGAAAATCGTTTCGACACAAACTCAAACATTCCTCTTTGTGATAACTCACTCCTCTAGTTTCCAAATCGTTTTCACTTTTTAAAAAAAAAATTGTTCTCATAACCCAAAACACGTACTTTCACTTTAACCGTCTGAAAAGGAAAGCAAAAATGAAATGAAATGGTGGAAATATTTGCAAATGGAATAGGTCTATATATTTTTTATTATATTACAATCGCTAAAAAGAAAATATGAAGAGCAAATATGAATTTTGACGGACTCTTAAAAAAAAAATGCTAGAGTTAAGCAAAATGTATCCTGGGAATCACCTGTGGGCTATCGGGGCTGGGGAGCCCAGTGGGCTACGAATTTGGCACAAAAATTCATCTTATCTCCGGAACAAACATAGGCTAATAATTTTTCGAATTAGACCATTTATTCTGTAGTTTTCGAAGGGGCTGGGGAGCCCAGTCGGTTAGGCACTCGCCCAGCATGCGAAAGGTCCCGGGTCCGGGCATAGCCAAAATAGCTGCCGACCTATAAACGGCCCGTGCAGCCAAAAATGTCCGACGAATAATACCCCGTGGAAATAAGTTCACGTTAAATATCCTTCAAAGTCTTAACTCTGCGAACGGTGTCTCCCTTAACGGTTGCTTTGGGTGCCTATTCAGGTGTGGGCTGGGGAGCCCAGTCGGTTAAGCACTCGCTTAGCATGCGGAAGGTCCCAGGTTCGGGTCCGGGCATCGCCAAAATAGCTGCTGACCTATAAACGGCCCGTGCAGCCAAAAATGTCCGACGAATAATACCCCGTGTAAGGGAGTGCTCGTTAAATATCCTTCAAAGTCCTAACTCTGCGAATGGTGTCGCCCTTAACGGTTGCGTTGGGTGCCTATTCAAATGTCGGCTCGTCACTTTACTGTGGTTCTAAAATACGACCCCCGTCGCGAATAGCCCTCGTGTAGCTCCAGTGCGACGGTAATTCAAACCTACCTACCTATCAGAACTGTTTTGCATAGGCGGATCACAGAACCAACCTTTTGAAGCCAAAGTAAACCAAACTTACCGACTTGACTAACTTAAACACCGCACTTTATATTCAGGCTATACAGTCAATTGAGAAACTTACGTTAAAACCAGCAATGTAATGTTTGTTTCACTACCTTAAAACTCACCTAAAGGCAAAACAACTTCTAGAGGAACGATTTTTTTTCTCTGTGATACACCACTACACCAAAACCGACCTTAAGTTTGCAGTATACAAATGTTCTACGAGAAAAAGGGTAAATAGTTCTCATTTTCGAGTGCGAGAATCGAATACAAAAAGGTATTTCACATTCAATAAACAAATTTTTGTGTTATTTCAAGATATAAATTTATTATTTTTATTAGTTTAGCTTCAGTTAGAGTTTTATTTTAATTATTTTTTTCCTTCGATTTCGACGTAAAAGGGCGCACGAATATCAGGGTCGAAGGAGCAGCCAATAGAAGCAGGCCAAATTTCGGCGCCAGCAGCGTTGTTTACGCAGATTCCTCAGCCTAGTACATTTCTCTGCTGCAAACTTAAGCTCGGTTTTGGTGTATGTATTACGACTGTGACATAAAATAATAAATTGGCATAAAATTTGACATGAGAAAAAAAATTACTCAGATTTTAAACACTGCTCGCGACAGTTCGGACCTATCTATTTTTTTCACATATCATGGAACCGCAACAACAACAAACTTTTTAATTTAGTAATTTATAGATTTGTCCCCAATTTTTGAAAGAAAAATTTTTCGTTTTCAAGGTATTGTAAATTTTTACTTAACATAGCCGAAAAATAAAGTTCTTTTAATTAACAGTATAAAAATTTAAGCAACCTATCGAAATATTACTAAAGATAAACCAAATTTTTTTTAATTACTTCCAAATTACTTCTGGTTATCATTCTGGTTATCAAACTTTGTGAAAGATTTCAATACCAACTCACCGGATATAATCCGGGAAAACCGGATATGTCACCATTTTCCGGATTTCCAGGTGAAAATTGTCGGATTTTCGAATTAGGTTTGGAATTAGAAAGTAATTATCTATTTTCTTTTTCAAATTTAGACATATTGGTTGAAAGAATGTTAGAGTAATTAAAATAATTTTTAGGGCTAAGTATTCAAAGAACTTTTGGATAAGACTGATTGAAATTTATTTTAGTTGTTGTAATTTGCCGCATTGCCGATAAAAACGTCACCGGATATTGGAAAATATTGTGTCTACTTTTCTTATTCATAATTTAATTAGATATTTCGTCTAAAAGAATTATAACGTTTAAATAGTTATTTAAGCGACATATTGGATGCTGGTACATTCGAATTTGTTTTTCGCAAATGCAATTCTCCTAAAAAAACGGGGCTGGGGAGCTCAGTCGGTTAAGCACTCGCTTAGCATGCGGAAGGTCCCAGGATCGCGTCCGGACATCGCCAAAATAGCTGGCGACCTATAAACGGCCCGTGCAGCCAAAAATGTCTGACGAATAATACCCCGTGTAAGGGAGTGTACGTTAAATATCCTTCAAAGTCCTAACGCTGCGTACGATGTCGCCCTTAACGGTTGCGTTGGGTGCCTATTCAGGTGTCGGCTCGTCACTTGACTGTGGTTCTAAAATACGATGCCCGTCGCCAATTGCCCTCGTGTAGCTCCAATGCGACGATAATTCAAACCTAACCTAAAAATAACACGTTACTATGTATTTGACAACGATTTAAATTGGCTTTCTTTAATTTTAAAAATATATAGTTATGTCAAGAATTTAAAATGTTGTAGCGTTAAACACGCTAAATGCATTGTTAGATTTGGGGAAATTTTGAAGTTGGCAATTGTTTGTTTCGCCAATCAAAACTACCCTGCCAAATTATGGCACCCCTACGTTTAGTGCCTTAGAGCAAAAGGGTTGCTGCAGAATCTCCGAAAAGTGTTTCAACATAATTGAAATGTTAACAGGAGATTTAGGAGGAGAGGTAAGGATACTCCCTTTTATAAAAGCGCCTATCTTAATCCTTAAGGGTTTGAAGCATGTGATGTGTAAATGGCAGTGCCTTTTGATTTCTTTCTTTGAGAAAGTAGTTTTCGGAATTGTGTAGGTGAGTGGTTGGTTGATACACTGCTCAAAACAATTAGGGGAGCACTTTGCGTACTTTTGTTAACGCTTTCAGTTTCAGCGCTTTGTTTTTCATTCTAAAAATCTAAAATTTGTAAAATAGGTTCATTATGCATCCAGAATGAAATGGTAAAAAACAGGCGGAAAAAAGTTATTTTTTAAACTAAAATTTAAGGGTGGAAAATTGGAATTAAAAAATTAAGAATAAATTATAACAATAATTTTTTCAAATTTTTATTTGCAAAAAAGAGGTAAAATCAATTTTTAAACATCCGAGAATGCAAGAGTGAAGAATTTAGGGTCAATTTATTTCACAAAAATTTTTTGGGAGTGAATTTTATTTTACCATGTTTTCATATTTTCATTTGATTAAAACAAACCTTATTTACATCCTCAAAAGACATGATTGTTCCATCTAACGATAAATTAGTGCAAGCTCAACTTAGTAAGAAAAAAAATCGCAAGCTCATGATTCCAAATGGAAACTTTGGGGTTGAAAGAGTTTAAACCATGCGCTCCCCTAATTGTTGTGAGCAGTGTACATATAGATTCAGGTTTGTGTGCTTGGTCAGAGACCCGCTAATAAACCTACGTCAAGTAAGACATAGGGGAGACCGGGGCACAATGGACCACTTTTTCATATTTTGCACTATAAGTACAAAAATATTCATCCCACTTGTTTAAAAAAAGGTGTATATATTACATATATATCCTGGTTTAAAAATACGTTACCTAAAAAATATAATTTCGAATATTTTTTTCTGAATTCACTTTTTAATTACAAGTGAGAAAGTGGTCCATTGTACCCCAGGTTCGGGGTACAATGGACCACATCGTGGGGTACAATGGACCATGGTATTTTTTGCTGAAAAAAATTTATCTGCACTTTTTAAAGATTAACATACATATAAAATAATAATTTCTTTTGACTTTTAATTATTCAATTGCATTAAAATTTCTTTTAGTGAGAAGAATGTTCCATCACTTCTTTTGTTCCTTCACTAGTCTTTCTAATTCTGTTACTTGGCATTTCTGATTAAAAAAAAATTAACAAAAGCATTAAATTTTATCTTCAAACTTATAAGATCATTTGAAAGTTTAAACACTTATTTATTGCTATACAAAACAACACCAAATGTGTAGGGCCAAACTGTGAATCAAAGCATCTTCGTTTTTATGTGAGATTTATTTTTTAACCCTTTTAAAGCCTTCAATTAATCAATGTGGTTAAACATATTACTAAAAAAATTAAATTTTGTGCATTTTACCAATTCTGAAAAAATTTATTTGTTCTGTACTTAATTATTTATAACTACACAAATAACTCAAATTTTTGTTGGTCAAATATTAATTTAAAATCAAATATTAATGTTGATCAAATAGTAATTTAACAATTAACGATACTGTACTTGTACTTCTGTTATGTAAATGTGCAAATTTATTTTTGTACTTTCTCAAATTTCTAAACTTTTTGTTTAAATAATTTGACACTCTAATATCACATTCAATTTTAAAAATACTTTTCCTATGTAAAACAGTTATTGTTTGTAATCATATATAAATTAAAACATCAGTTCACTAATAATTTGTTACTTCTGGTTAAAAAAAAAGCACTATTAGTTAGATGGGGGAAAATCTATTACATTCAGAAGTGAATATTAGAATATATATTACAATATTTTACTACTATAGCAAATTTAACTTTTAATAATTAGGAAGGACATACATCAATACTTTTTTTTATTTATTTTGGAACTAAAAGTATTTCTAAAACTGCATGGGGTGCAATGGACCATGGTCCACTGTACCCCAGATTTTGTGGTCCATAGTGCCCCATATTGTAGATGAACAAAAAACAAAATTAAAATATGCTGTATTTTGATTTCAGAAATTAATTTATAGATTATATAGAAGGACAAATATCTTATCTTTCAACTATGCTAAGCCACCTTGTCCAATTAAAGTTACTTTAATGATGAGAAGATAATTTCTAGGAGTGAGATTTTTTACTTTCACCTGGTTAATACACATCAAGAATAAAAAAGGGCAAATGTGAGAGTTAAAAATATGGTTTTTCATAATAACTAGATCAAGACTATTATACCATCTATGAATTGTAATAAGAACTAATTTAGAAAACATACAAAATAAATAATAGGGGACGGTCCATTGTGCCCCTAGGTCCATTGTGCCCCGGTCTCCCCTACACAACACACACATAAATGACAGATGCTGCCATCTATCTCCGCAATTTAGACATGTCCCTGAAGGGCAGGGAAATAGTCTCCAGTGACCTGTACCCGTTGGAAACTGCGCCATGACCGACCACAGGACTCTCAGACCCACAGATTTAACAAGCATGTACTCCGCATATACTCGGTGGGTCTTCAGTGGTATCGGGACTCGATCGCGGGACCTTCCGATTCCTAGAACGAGATCTTAACCTCTAGGCTATTCACGCCCTCAACGTGTGTGAATGTTTTCTCGGTTTATTTGCAGATTTTATTGATTTTACATTACTATAAATGGTTACGTGTGAAAATCTTATTAAAAAAACTAGGGGGTGTAACACTACACTTCTTTCAATTACTATTCAATAAATAAGTGCACGCATTTAAATGGTAATTATATATCTTATGACAAAATTTCAATGGGGAAGGGGAGCCCAGTCGGTAAGGCACTCGCTTAGCTCGCGAATGGTCCTAGGTTCGGATCCGGGCATTGCTAAAATAATTGCCGACCTATAAACGACCCTTGCAGCCAAAAATATCTGACGGATAATACCCCGTGTAAGGGAATGCACGTTAAAAGTCCTAACGCTGCGTAAGATGTCGCCCCTTTAACGGTTGTGTTGGGTGCCTATTCAGGTGTCGGCTCGTCACTCGACTGTGGTTCTAAAATACGACGCCCGTCGCCAATAGCCCTCGTGTAGCTCTAGTGCAACGATAATTCAAACAAAACTAAACTAGTTTACTAACTTGAACTAATGGATACTCTGTTCAATGAAAGTTCTTTACAAATAGCAGAAATCCGCTAGCGTTCAGTGCGTATCGGCCTCAAAAAACCTCACGAACAGTGTTAGAAGATTCTTGCCAAATAATGGCAACCTTTCGCCATAATCGCGCTTGGGGGAAATTATGTTCAAAAACACCTAAAACTACCACTTTATTATACATAGACATTAAGTGTTAAACTCTATCTGCACTAAAGGTTGGTAATATAAAAAAGGGGACTCTATGTATGAATTTTTACTTCATTTTAAGCGCAAACCATTTTTTTAAGGACTTGACTTTATTTTTTTACTTTGGTTTGAATTATCGTCGCACTAGAGCTGCACGAGGGCTATTGACGACGGGCGTCGTATTTTAGAAAGACAGTCAAGTGACCAGCCGACCCAACGCAACCGTTAAAGGCGACATCGTACGCAGAGTTAGGACTTTGAAGGATATTTAACGTGCACTCCCTTTCACGGGGTATTATTCGTCGGACTTTTTGGCTGCACGTTCCGTTTATAGGTCGGCAGCTATTTTGGCGATGTCCGGACCCGAACCCGGGACCTTCCGCATGCTAAGCGAGTGCTTAACCGACTGGGCTCCCCAGCCCCTGGCTTTCTTTTACCGAGAAGTTTTTGCTGGGATTAAAAGCTTAGAATAAATAGTAATTCTGAATTAAAAAATCTTCCACTAAAAGATTCCCGCCAAATAGTGACAACCCATCGCCGGTAATCGTGCCTGGAGGGAAAGAGTAAAGTTAAGGGTTTCTTTGAAAAATGTTTCAGCGTAATTGAAATACCAATAGGAGATTTCGGAGAGGGATAGAATCATCTTGTAAAAGAGGCGCGTTTGATCCTATAGAGTATAGAAGATGGCTATGCTTGGCGAGAAATATAATGAAGCAGTCAGAAAAGTCGCCAATTAACCCTAGTAACTCCAAACAAACTGCTTACTCTTCTTTAGTTCAATGTAAAAATCTTTTTTTTTTTAAAGACGTTGATTTAAAATGAAAAAAGTGTCTGTTTGCGCAGTTGAGCACGAAATCTGAATTTACTCAAGTTGGTACTAATTTCAATCTCGGGTAAAAATAGCCCTCGTGTAGCTCCAGTGCGACGTTAATTCAAAACCAAACCAAATCTCGGGTAAAAAATTATAGGTTTTATTAGAGTCGGAATCGCCAAATGTTTAAAACTAATAGCCTCACTGTTAGCGCAAAGCCACTTTACGAGACATAGACACTAAGTTTTTGTCTTCATATGCCTAATCTCTGTGTAGTATACCTATGCAAATGCCACTGTAGAGAATCGCGCCAAATACTTGGCCAAGAGCGTTTGTTTGGGCTTCCTTCAAAGCGATCAATGGTCTCACTTGGCTAAACCGGTTTTTATGGTTTTTTTTTACCAGGCATCCACGTCTTCCTTTTACCTCTATGTTTTGATCCTTACAGGTTTAAAAGATGGTGTTCCCTTTTTAAGAGATGTGTGAATAGCGGTACCACCTAATATATTTACTCACTTGCTCATGAGACTTAAAAAGAATGTTTTTCGGTTTTCTCTCGTTTGTTGTAGAGTTTCATACACTCCTTGCCAACCTAAGTTGGGTAAATAGAAACCTGCTATGGAAAAGATCCTTCCGCGCATGTAAAGAGTTCCAAAAATCATTTGTGAATCCATCCAGAAAACACTTTTAAAACATTAATTTCATTTAATGTCTGACAGATTTGAATATCATTTGAGAAAATTTTGCAATTTTATCAGAATGAAAACTGAAAAGTGTATTTTGGTTAAATTGTATTCAGATCATTTTGTATGTAAATATTACCTCACAACAGTTTCCAACTAACGGGAAAAACCACGCTTTTCCGCCTGCCTTTTTACTCTTTGTTTTTACTCAAGTTAGGGTGGCACGGAGTGTAGATTTCGTTGTATGTATGAATGTTAAAATGTGTAGTTGTTTTTGTATTTCCTTAGTTTGTTCATGGTTTTATATAGTCCTATGACGTAGAAAATTATGGTAGTTATGTTCAAAGACAATTAAGGCTAATAGTCTCGTTGCTTAGCGCATATTAGCCCTTTTACTATACATAGACACTAAGGTTTTAACTATATCTGACACTGATTAGGCGCAGCTTCCCACAGGTACAAGGTACAGCTGTGGAAATAAAAAAGTACCCACTTGAGGTTATTTAATCCGTTAGTCACCCTATACAATCGGACCTTTTTGAGATTGTGTACAATTAACATTCTGAGCTAATTGCACGATACAAAATTTGCATAAGGGGCCGTCTTCATATTAAAAATATTGCGATCTTTGAAATTTCCAATGGCAACACCCCTTTTTGAATCCATATTTCAAATCTCTGACCTATGTTTATACGAAATGCCAAATTTTGTTAGTTTTCAAGCATTATTAGAGGAGTTAGAGACTTGCAAAGTTTAGGTCCCATAATGTTAAATGAGTTGCACATAAAAAACTATCCCGATCTATAAATAATTAAGATAATGAAACGAATTTTTTACTGAAAAGAAATTATAATAACCCAAACAAAATGCATTCAATATTTGGGTATTTTAAGCAATTTTTATATTTTTAAAGAATTATTATATTAATTTTTTTAAAAAATATGAATAGAAACCCCTTAATATTTTTAAAGAAATAAATTTTAGACAAGAAGATTAAGCGAAATCCCAATTTTAACTTTTTTTTATTCATAATTTGCTGAGTAAATCACAAAATACCTTTTAATTACCCTTTAGGGGACTGTGTATAAGATTACGTGTGTAATTGATAAATAAAGACGGCTTTGCATGCATGCTTGCTTGTCATTTTAGAGATGGTCCCCAAAAGGTCCACAAGTGATTCGATTGAATAACTCGTCAAATATTCATCCAAATGTAACAAAAACTTAGATTTAAGGGTTTTCAAAAGTGCTTAACATTTCTAAGTTATTAAAATGGGGTGTTGCCATTGGAAATTTCAAAGATCGTAATATTTTTAATATGAAGACGGCCCCTTATGCAAATTTTGTATCGTGCAATTAACTCAGAATGTTAATTGTACACTATCTCAAAAAGGTCCGATTCTATAGGGTGACTAACGGATGAAATAACCTCAAGTGGGTACTTTTTTATTTCCACAGCTGTACATGTCACTGGAGACTATTTCCCTCTCCTTCAGGGATATGTCTGAATTGCGGAGGTAGCGATAGATGGCAGCATCTGTCACCCATGTGTGTGTTGTGTCTTAGTTGACGAAGGTTTATAGGCGGGTCTCTGACCAAGCGCACAAACCTAAATATATATGTCTACCAACCAACAACAATACATGTTCATTAAAAATTCTTACTTTCAAAAAGAAAACTTTTGCAGTTAGAAAAGTAAATGTTGGAAAAAGTCGCTCGCATCGTTAAAAAAATAAGCCATCAAAGAAAGTTTGTCAAAATTATGAAAAGCTTTGTTATTTTACATTTTCGAATATCTAAATTAATGATGTGTTTTTGAAAGCAAGAAGAATTTTAAAATATATAGCATCTTATAACTTCAAAAATTATTAACAAATGTTTTTCATAGAAGCAACTGACGGTTTTATACTAATGGTTCAAGCTCAAATGTTAAATATGAAAGTTGTTTTTAATCTAAAATAAGTTTCAACGTTTAAATTCGTTAGATAATCATGATAATTTATAAATTCTACAGAAAATAACCTACTGTCGGCTTTGAAATGTCAATGTGCAGTCAAATGTTCAAAGAATTTGTTTAAAAATAATGCATCTCAGTCACAAGTTAGTAATTTAAATAGATTATTTTACAAAAGTATCGATTTAAAAATGCTCTAAAAATCTAAATGATCATTAAAGAAACCAGTTCTTAAATGTGCAAAACAAAAGTTCTTTTACGCTTTCTAAAATTTAAACTTAGGGTATTCTTTTGAAATCAACCAACTTAAAGTTTAAGATTTATATATTAGAACTTTTTTTTATTTAAATGTTTTTTTTTTTTTTTTTTTTTTTTTTTTGCAAAGCAGCCAAAAAAACTTTATTATTCTTCCAAAATACATGACATAATATCGCGTTGTTTAAGAAAAACTTATCAACTTGTAGAAAGTCCTTATTATTTTATAATGAACGGTTGCATTGTTATTTTATAAGCCCCTTATTACCAAACCAAAATTTTTGCACTGTTCATTTAAATATAATTTCTTCGTAAAGTAGTTTCAAATATTTCCCAAAAATTATTTTTCTCCACATATGTTGTTCTTATAAATTTATTTAGATAAAAAAATATATGTGAATATTATTTAAATTTTTTTTATGAGTTTACTTACATAATACTTATTAACTTTTTTTTATAAAATAAAAAAACGCCATATTTTTCACATAATTGTCTTTATGTAACTTTTGTGTTTAAATCCGTAAAATGTGTAACAAATTTATTTTTATTGTAATTTAGTTTTATAATACCAAGGCCTTAGTTACGTCAAGCATTTGTCTTTTCTCCCCGCAAACCAACCCTGCGTAGCTCTAGTGTGATGTTATTTCTACCAACCCAAACCTGTAACAAACATTACATGCCTCACTAAGTAGCAAAAAAAAAATTCCATGCTTTTCCGATCAGACCAGACAAGAATAAAGAAAAACGATCTTTCAAGCAAACCAAACAAGAACCAAAAAAAAAAAAAAAACGCGCAACTTTAAGCAAGAGGTGAGTTGTTCTCTGCCTGATCGATTGCGGTTTCAGTTGCAGCTACAGTTAGGCACTTTACTACCCGGCTGTTTATCCTGGGGGTGCTCTTTAAATGTCGATTCAACCGTATGGTTTAATGTGAACTTTTGATAAGTGTCGCTGAAAATTTTATTTCTTAAGGCTGCTCATCACCCCCATGCCCCGTCCTCCTTCGATCGGGCTTGCTAATGTTAAGTCTATGGGGAAAAAATGGTTTTTGTTCCAAAAAAAAGTCAAGAAATTATAGGAATATTTTGATACGGTTTTTAATTCATAAAAATCCAATAAAGTAGTGCTTTTAGAGGTTATTTTTTTTTAATGTTATTTACTTTTTTTAATCTAAATTTTTTCTATTAAAAAAAGACAAGTAAGGTTTTTTAAAGAATGACCTCTAAAAGCACTACTTTATTGGAGTTTTATGAATTAAAAAAAAAACCGCATCAAAATATTCCTATAATTACTTAACTTTTTTTGGAACAAAAACCATTTTTTCCCCATAGACTTAACATTAGCAAGCCCGATCAAAGGAGGACGGGGTATGGGGGTGATGAGCAGCCTTAAAAAAAACAATTCCATAGAAGTTTTTGTCGATAATTTAATGGGCTTGTTTCAACACTTTGTCAAAAAAATAAAACGAAACAACCAATGAAATCGCAGTTCGGTGTTTCAAATGTTAAATTTCTTTGATTCAACGGAAATGTTTCTTATGATATCACGCTCTCCGTTCTACTATTTCATTGGTTGTTTCGGTTTTAATTCACGATCAAATTCGGAAATAAATGAAAAGAAACTTCTCTGTCTGTGCAAGTTTTCTTTAAACTATAATTGAAACAACTAACAGCACAGCAAGAAATTGACATTTGGAAAAAAAAAGTAACTAAAATATTCTTAGAAAACTCACTTTCGAATACCAAAACACAAGTAATATGGGAAATATGAAAACAAGACCGCGGAGCTGTTGCCAGATCCGAAGTGAAGCAACCCCATTGAGAATGGCTAGGAACATGTATTCAAAATTTTAGGTATTCACTGTTTTAAAAGGTTGTGAAGGAACATTTTTTTGCGTGTGGGAAAATTAAAAAATTTCTTAAATTTAGCAATAAAGGACTGGTGACGGTCATAACCTCAAAATAAGCCATCTTAATATGACGTCATCCTAGGCTTTCTTCTTAATCTAGGTGGTGCTGACACAAACCCCAATGCATCCCTCAGTAGAATAGGAGTTCGAGCCTGTTACTTGGCAGGCGAGCATTGATTGTATGAAAATTAATGTTCGTGCCCCCACCCACCCCTTTTTTACTTGACCTGGTTCCACTTACTTGGGCCTAATGTCTCGCGTAAAAAGGATGGGACCACAGAGGTAAGAAGAAGGTGGGAATGCTTCCGCGCAAAAACCAATGGGAAAAGCTGGTTCGCGCCAAGTGAAGCCATTGATCGCTTTGTTGTAAGCCCAAACAAATGTCTTTGGCAATTTATTTGGCGCGATTCTAAAGTGGAGTTTGTATGGGCCATAGAGATCTTAATTAAAGTATTAGAGTGGGGGCTCACGTGACCTCCAATGCTAACGGCTTGACGAGCATGGAGGCCGCCATATTGTCGAAAAGTGGAGAAATTGGGCCAGTGTTGCCAGTACTTTAAGTAGAAAAAATGTTGAGAAAAAATAAATTTAATTCTAAAAATATCAAAAACTATCATAAGAATAATAGCTACATTTTGGAATATTTTTATTAACTTTTAAAAAACTTGAAACGCTTTTCTGGTATTTTTATTATATTTATTTTGTAATTTTAGAATTAAATTTAATTTTTTCGTAGCATTCTTTATGTGATGGCAACACTGGTAACTTGTCGCCACCTCCACCACACTAAGAAAAATACTCGGAAAAATAAAATTTAATTCTAAAATTACAAAATAAATATAATAAAAATACTAGAAAAGCGTTTCAAGTTTTTTAAAAGTTAATAAAAATATTCCAAAATGTAGCTATTATTCTTATGATATTTTTAGAATTAAATTTATTTTTTCTCAACATTTTTTCTACTTAAAGTACTGGCAACACTGGCCCAATTTCTCCACTTTTTGACAATATGGCGGCCTCCATGCTCGTCACGCCGTTAGCATTGGAGGTCACGTGAGCCCCCACTCTAATACTTTAATTAAGATCTCTATGGTATGGACTTATTTATCTTAGGCGACGTTATGACTCTAATAAAAACTGTAATTATTACTCATGTTTCTTACCAGTGAAGGGAATAACTACCATCTTGTGTAAATTCAACAAAAGCTCTCGATGAAGTGTTTGGCGACTGCTGACTCTTTAATAAAAGCTATACTTGCAACAAATTTTTCTTGACCGTGAAGGAAATTACTGAACCATATAGGGTAGACTGACCAGTGAGTGAACAGGCCCCAGTGAATGAACATTTAGTAAATATAATTAAAAAATAAGGATTGAAAATCATTCCACTAGATGGATTGGCAACACTGACTTCCTCCCATGTAGTAGAAAGCTATCTGACATATGGTTGGTTGTCCTGGTCATTATATCCTGGTGTTCATTCACTGGCGAACGTGACGTCTTAAAGGTTCATTCACTGGTTAGTCTACCCTATTGTAAAATGAAGAGCTTAGTGGAAGAACGTGCTAAGAGAAATTAAAGGGGAAAACTTGGAAATTGCTACAGTTTTTGGTTTGCACTCAGTTCTATTAAAAACGGTACTTCCAAACCGTACAAAATATTCTGAACTTAAAGTTTAAGAAAAATTGGGAACTTGTGATCGATGAAGAAGTAAGTACAATCTGTTCATTCGCACAAAATCTAATTATTTCAAAAAAATTTCACTTAGCACGTTCTTCCACTAAGCTCTTAAAGTCAGATCATGTGGTTATAACCTACAAATACACAGACGGCCTTTTTTTTTAATGCACGCTTTTTTTTAAAGAGTCAAATGATGCGTTTTACATTGAACTAACTTTGAGTTAGCGGTTTGTTTGGGCTTACTTGGCGCTTTTCTGGCGGATTCACTCTATTTCTCGCCAAGCATTTTCTTCTCAGTCTCTATGTATGGAAAACCAAAGTACCCTGGTACAATTTTTTTTTCAACCCCTTGTGGGTATTTTTATGAGACTGTTCTGTTTTTGTTGGAAGAGGAGTTATTAGAATAAATGTTTTTCCAGAAGCGGTTTCGAACTTTTTTTTTCTAGGTTTCTTGGGTGGGTGTTTTGGGCTTGTTGGTTTTCAATAGGCCATGGGCAAGGTGTGATTTTATTGGTAAAATGTTACTAAATCTTGGAATTTTTCAGTTGATCAATACTCTAAAATTTTTTCAGTTCAATTTGATTTTATTAAAAGAAATCCTCTTGTAGAAATTTGGGCTGCTCTACCTTTTTTTTAAATTATCAGATATTTTGACAACGAAATTGAACTTCGCACATAACTTTCTTCTAAAAACAACGATTAACATATCTTTGAAAAAGACGGTGAAGCGGTCTGTGCAGCTAAAAATTTTACTTAACGGTCTGTGCAGTAAAATGTTACTAAATTTTCGATATTGGCAAACATTTTAAAGTTTTCATTTCATAAATTTTTAAGGTATTTTCACAGACATTTGAACATTGCAACTTCGCACATAACTTTCTTCAAAAAAGAACGATTAATATTTCTTTGAAAGAGGGGCTGGGGTGCCCAGTCGGTAGTTAGGCATTCGCGGAAGGTCCCAGGTTCGGATCAGGGCATCGCCAAAACAACTGCCGACCTATTAACATCCCGTGCAACCATAAATGTCCGACGAATAATACCCCGTGTGGAGGGAGCGCACGTTAAATATCCTTCAAAGTCCTAGGCTGCGTACGATGTCGCCCTTAACAGGTGCGTTGGGTGCCTATTCAGTGTCGGCTCGTCACTTGACTGTGGTTCTAAAATACGACTCCCATCGCCAATAGTCCTCGTGTAGCTCTAGTGCGACGTTGATTCAACTCAATCCTACACCACACGATTTCTTCTGTAAATGGTCCATCTATTCCGTGCGGACCTTTCCTACAGGGTTGGCAGATGAAATTTCCAAAAAAATAGCCAAGTATCCAGAATTTCAGCCAATAGTAATTTATAAAAGTTCTTCTCATTTCCTGAAAGAATAACCATAGAAACGGAAATTTATCTCTAAATAAAAATTCAAATATATCCATTCAAAAGCAAAAAAAGTTCTAATTAATATTCCAAATTCAATGGTAAAATAAAGATTTTGAAAATTTTCAAAATGAGCCAAAGTGGCTGAAATCAACCAAATCTGGCACCCCTGGCTTCCTATCGACCCACTGATCTAAATCCCCCTTTTCGCTTAGAGCAACACGTTCCTGGGTGTGGGGGGGGGGGTAATCCCTAAAGCCCCCTCTACCCCTTCTAAACCTAATAAATTTGGAATTTGTATCACAGTAATGTTACTGAACTAAATATTTTCCCCTGCTACCAGTGTTGTACAAATTTGAATTGCAAGAACAATTAAAGGTTAACAATTAATTAATTGGTAAATGTAATCACAACAACTAACAATTCATCGATTGTAATTGTGTAGGAAAATTACAACTAACAATTATTCCATTGTTAACTGTAGTAATAACAAGTAATAAAATTTCAATTGTTTTGTTAATTTTAATTAAAGGTAATGGATTGTAAAGATACTGATGTATAATATTTTTCTCTTTTTATTTTTTTTTCTCTAATGGGGCTGCAACATGGGCAGTCAAGCCTTTGCAGACTCGGCACATTCCCCCAGAACTGAGAGCCATTTTTTTGTGGCACCATCTAGACGACTCTCGCTACCCATTTTGACGCTCAGATTACAGTGAATCTGAGCTCTGTGTTGATGTTAAAGTATGCCAAGATTTAATTTTGCCGAGAGAACCCATGCCGAAAAGTGCTCCCTTTTCCTTCGGTTAAATAAATATGTTGGCAAAAAATAAAATTCCGATCCAAATAATCATCAATATCTTTAACAATTTAAAATTTCTTGTAATAATTTAAATTACACTTCAGTACCACTCTCTTCTGGAGACCATGCTTTTTTACAGTTTGAAGCTCTTTCGCAGATTTGTCATTGTCACAGTCACACTTAATGTTCCTAAATCTATACTCATTTCGTCTTAATACATAAAGTTTAATGTTTCATAAAACTAAAAATTTAATTGCAATTATTCAGTTTTGAATTACAATTGACATTCGATAATCAAATTAATTGAATTGCAATTACTTTTAGTCAATTAACAAGATAATTGACATCAATTAATTGATTAATGCCCAACATAGCCTGCTACTACTACTACTAGCAGAAGACACTAACTATAAAATCCAGACTCCAAAGTACAGCGTCATTGGCGAACTTGGGAAAAAAATGTAAAAACGAAAGTCAGCCTCAAATAACGTCCACGTTAGATGGCGCTGATTCACAACTGTGTCACTATAAATCATCACATATATGGGGCTGTAAGGAGCCTAGTGGTCAGGATCTCGGACTCGAGATCGGAAGGTTGAGAATTCGAGACCCGGTGCCACTGAAGACTTACCGAGTATATGCGGAGTACGTGCTCGTAAAATCTGTTGGGTCCGAAAGTCCTGTGGTCGGTCATTGCGCAGTTCACCATGGGTACAGGTTCCTGGAGAAAATTTCCCTCCCCTTCAGGGACATGTCTAAATTGTGGAGGTGGCGACAGATGGCAACATCTGTCATATGTGTTTGTGTATGTCTTGAGTTGTCCTACTTGACGGTGGTTTATAAGCGGGTCCTTGCGACCAAGCACACAAACCTGAAAATATATGTCAACCAACCAATCAACATCATCACATATATTATAGTGTTCGGTCTGATTTTCGTACTGCATTGAAACACTACAAGTGTTTGTTCCCCCCCCCCCCCTAAGCCTAACAAATATTGTGTTTAAGCGGTCCTATGTGACAGAAAACTGTTAGAAAACTACTAGTTTCTTTTTTTGATAAAATTTCAGTGTGCATTTAAGTAACAGAAAAGTAATAAATTAAAAGTCATGAGTAAACGCAGAAATAAACCTTATACTGACATCTCAATCATCCTTTCGATCTAGATAATGTGATAATAAACGTAAACAGTTTGCCCACAAATTGTATATTCCCATAGCCACGGTGTTGACAACTTCGAAGTTTACTTTTATCTTATTTTTTCCGCTTTGATAAAAACGTTTATGAGTGGCGATCACTTTTAGTTCTTATGTGGGCAGCCAAAGAAGTTTTTTTGTTTCTTTGGATAGTGTGCTTTGAAAATTGCAAGTGGTATTGTGGATGTGACGCCCTGTTTCAGATTTGGTGCATGGTTTGTGATTGTTTTTCTACTTGAAAAATGGTGAATTTTGAAGAAATAATATGCGGACAGACTGTAAGATAGTGGCCGATAATTGTTCGCTTTTGAACAATACGTTTTGAACGTTGGATTCTTTTAAAACTATGTTTATTTTGGTGCACTTTTGGAAAAAAGCAGCAAGTTTTGAAGCTTGTTTACTAGTTTTGCTCATTGGTGTGGAAGGTTTTTAAGTTTAAGATGTGTTTGTGTTCACTATAAAGATTTGAAATTCTCGATGCAGAAGAATTGTGATTTGAAATGTTTAAATATTCTTGTAGGTGAAAAAAGTGCTTAACCGAAGTGTTGAAATACAATGATATTTTAATTAACTCATTATTTGAGGTTAATACAATCTACCAGTTCAACAATGTAATAAGAAATGTGTAGTGTACAGTTATTGACAAAATATGTGATACATATGTTTGTAATCAAGCCTAAAACCATTCGAATAGATTCGCTACCTTTGCTGATGGAATATTTTTTGATTTGTAATAATGAATAGCGAATGAAATAGTTAAAGAGCAACGATTTGATATGTGAATAGCAGTTCTTGACGAAGTTGTGATAAATTTGTTTGTAAATAAGCCACACAAAAAACGTTGCAATTGTGTGAATAATCGCTGTAAACCAAGGATTGAATAGGGCAAAATAACTCGGAAGATTCAATAGTTAGTGAAAAAATTATGTAAGAAAGAAATGGTGAATGTAATAATGAATAATCAACTATTTGTTCTGTGAATTACAGTTTTTTACAAATCTGTGATACATTTTTTTTTTTTTTTTTTGCAAATTAAGCCTTGAACCGTTCGAATAGATTCAACACCTTAGCTGTTTGAAGAGTTCTGTTAATTTTCTCGGTATTTTTGTTGATGACCATTAATTCTAATATTCTATTCCGCGATAGAAAGTTATCCGCAGTGAATGTGTTGCCATTATTATTATATAAATATTCACTAAACCAAAGTTCGAATGGGTGAAAATACCTCAGAAGATTCTCTGGATAAAGCGATCGATGAAATGTTTAAAATTTGTGAAGATTTTGATAAATTTGAACACGAAAATGTCTCTAATACATGCAAAGCCGAAATTAAATTTCCGGCTACAGAGGTAAGGATAATGAAGTTGATAATCGATTCGGAAATTTAATTTTTGTCTAACCTAAAGTTTTACCGAATAACGATAATTGGCAAGAAAATTTGCCGCGCAAAAGTTATCTTTCTGCTTAAGTTCACGCCTTTCAGTCTCAGTGATGCCATTTGGCATCATCATGTTTATGATCATCATTTTAAAAAATATAGGGGTGACATCTATTGGGATTGATAAAAAATATTTTCTAATAGGAAAGAAAGTTTGAAAAATCGAATTTTGTGCTTTTTGATATCAGAAATAGCTATACACGATTAGAAAAAAAATTCTTAAAATGATGATGCCAAATTGTCATTGGGACTGAAAGGGTTAACTAAATAAACAAAATATTACACAAATGAAGACTATTATCCTGAAAAAAATTATTAATGACAAATTATATTACAAAAAAAAAACAATTAAAAATTTAAGTTAACGTTTTTAATCGGAATTGATGGTGCTATTGGTAGGTTGTATTGTGGGGTAATTGTTAGACAAAAATGAAACTTTCCTCCGTTTATATCTAACCAATGAATGGTTGGAATTGACTAAAATTCTTTTTCCAGGGAACATCACTATTGCTAGAATTAAGTAGCAATAATGTTTTCATTTTAATTGATTGAATAAATCATATTTAAAACTTGTGGGAAAAGGGGTTTCAGTCCCAGTGATGCCATTTGGCATCATCACTTTCAATGTTTTTTTTTTTTTTTTTAATGTTTATGTTCCGTTATGACATCGAAACACACATCTGTCTATTCTTCATACTTTGTTCTTTTTCAATATTTTACATTAATCTCAATAGAAGTCAGAACTACTACTTTTTTTATTTAGAAAATAGCTGACAAGTGTTTCACCTGATTTTTGAAAAGTTCACTTCAGTTCCACATATTTAAATACAATTTAAACTATTTCGGTTAAAATAATTTTTTTTATATAAAATGGCTTTATACCTTAAAATATATAACTCGAAGTGTTTTTAGGTAATATATATATTTTTATTTTGTTGTTTTCCACAGTTAAAAAATTTTGGTATTATTTCAAAAACCATATAAAAATTAAAATGAATTTTGTTTTCTTATGGAACTCTTATTTTTGACTTAAAACAAGCTTGTTTTGTGAATATCAGATGTTTCTGATGTGTAGTAAATGTTTGGGACTGAAAGGGTTAAAGGACACTTGTTTTAACTTTAGTTTATCCTTTTTCAAATCACTTTACACCATTCCAATAAAGTATATATCATATGCATTATTAATTGTCTTGTACAAACCAAATTTTTCGATAATGCTAAGAGTCTTCTATGATCAAACATCATAAACCCAATAGAATTTTTAAATACCCGATAATATTTCAGAATTGGGAAATTTAACAAAAAAATATTGATTTTGTTTTGTGTCAATCATTTAGATCAAATTGTCATTTGATCACTTTCAAAAAGGGCTATTGGTGACACGAAAAGAGATAGATATAATTCAATGTTTTCTATGATAAGATATCATGAATGACAAACTTGATATTTTCATTTGTATTTGTATCTGTGATTTTAAATTTAATTCCATTTTTTTTTCTAGGGAGCCGAAAGAGAGTGTTACGAGTTCCACAACATTATCCTAACCAGGGTAAGTGGGAAAAAACCATTATTTTATTTATTCTCTACACTTTCACTGTAAAAAAAATTTGTAAATTTACGAGTTTTTTGACCGTCCTATAACTTCCGGGCAATACCCATAACTAAATTTAATGGACAACTACTGTCAAAACATTATGTTGCTATTTGCAAACCATCGTAATACATAAGAAAGTTTTATAACTACCAGTGACCCCTAGCCAATGTGATTAATTGTACCATTTTTACCGGCCAATCAGATGCCAGTAAAATATTTATTAGTCAATTATATTACCAGTACTATAATTACTTGCCACAATGAGATTGTGCTAGTTCACTCTTTACTGGCTATTCAGATTACTAGTACCATATCTTTACTAAATAGTCAGATTACTAGTACGATTTTAATAACCAATCAGACCAAAACTAAAATGTTGAGTTTCTTCTTTACGGGGACATACTTACTGAATGTATACAAATACATAGATTTGGTTATTAAATTTATGTTGCTTATTATAAATATAAATAAACCAAAAGAGCCATATACTTGGTTTGAAGTTCATGCCCTCTGATTGAATTGGTGATTAATTTGCATGGTAATTTTATAGGTCTAAGTTTATTAGTTCTTAAGTTATGAGTGTTTAAAAAACATGCTAATTAATGCATAAAATGCTAATTAATTAACATTTAAATTTTTTTTATATTTTACACGTACCCTTATACACTGATGAATTATATCAAATATTTAAAAAAAAATTGGATTTTTAAGTGAAATATTAGAGAAGAAAAGTTCAAGGGTGTGCACCTTAATTTTGTTGGCTTTGCTAAAATGTAGGGTAAATACTGAAAAAATACGGTTTTCCAGTCTTCTCAATAGAAAAACATTTTTAATCTTGGGTTTCTAAACAAGCGATGGGCACTTAAATTTGCGTTGTTCTGTTTACAGTGCTGTATACATTCGGAGCATTTTCCCTACATAAGTTGCGTGTTTGTAGCTCACGATAAATTCTTCCTTATTGTTGCTTTGAAAAACGCAAGGAAAATATATTTTTAAAAAAAACTTTAATGTATGTACGTGCAGTAGCATTATGCGGTCCGTTTCTTACTTTGTTGTAATGTTATTAATGTATGTAGTATGAAAAGATGGTCCTAACTTAATCTGTGTTATTTTTTGGAATATTTTGAAGTTTTTATAGTTCAATGGTAAAAAAAAATAAGTGTTATGTCGTCTGAGAATTTTGTTTTATTCTTACTGAAGTGTAGAATTTTAGGATTTTAATGCGCTTCAAAGAAGGTTGCAAGTAAAGCTCTAGATTAGCGGTCGCCAGTCGCCAACTGGCGACTATTACGTCGAAAGTGGCTACCTAAAAATCGAACCCCAGTCGCCAAAACTGGCGATCATAATTTTTCCTTTTTGTTCAACAAATAATTAATACTGAAGCTGCATTTCTAAAATAATAATAAAAAAACGCCCCAATTCGTTTCTGTCGGGAAGAAAGACTAATTTTTACAATGAACTTTTGAAACGCACCCGTAGTTGAACTGTAGGTACATAAAATAATTTTTTCCTTAAAATTATGGCCAATCACATAATTCTTACATATTTGGTATGATCCTTTTTTTTACTGCCAATCTTTTCATATAAAAATTTTTTGTTTTGTGCAAAATAGCGCTTTCTTTTTGTCATATATTCTTAAGTTTAAAACTGGCTACTAAAAATCCAAATGTGGCTACCATTTTTTTCACTCTGGTAGCCACTGGCTACTATTAAAAATTCCCAGTCTAGAGCATTAGTTGCAAGTTATTATCAGTTTTTTTTAACAACTTGATTTGTAAACGCTTGGGAAAGATAATTCATTCGCTTCTCTGAAATATTTAGGAAAAACTTCTGATAATTTTACATAAATTTCGCTTAAAAATATATTGAAATCGGACAACACTTATGATAAAATTTACTCTTGCTGAATGAAAACATTAGTGAGTAAAACGCAGCACTGAGCATTCGCTGCTTACAAGTGAAAACAATATAAAACCAAAATGAGTCGATTTTACTTTTAAAACTAATCAAAGAATATGATGCAAGAAAAGGTTAATAAAAATTCACATTAAGAATTTTTCTTCGCATATATTTTTATAATATCTTGTTGATTAATTAGTATGCGTAAGTAAGACAAATGTTAGTTTTGCACGCTAAAAACATCTGACTTGCTAAGCTTTAAATGGAGATTAGAATGGTGGAAATTTCCGTATAGGCTTCCCCTTTTACTAAACTGTTGAAAGAAAAAGGGTAGAGGGAAACTCTCTTATTTATTTGGACCGCTTTGTATGTTTGGCTGTTTATATTTGTTGATTGTCTGCTTAACTTTAATTTAAATCCTTAACAACTAAAACATGTTTCTTGTTGATGTTTTTTGCAATTTAGTTGGTAATTATTATTATTTTGTGTTTTTTCTCTTGCGAAAAAAAATTATTAAAAAATTTATTAAAGTGGTGCTGTAATGTTTTTTTTAATGAATATTATTACTGATTTTGATTTACTTATTCGTTGGAAGTTTTTCTGTTACTAATAGCCTTACCAAATTTTTTTCATTGATTAACTTTTCACATGTGAAATCATCATTAAATTTTCATAAATCGTGTTTTATTTACGTTTTTTTTGTTTAAAAATACAATAAAAAAGTAAAAGTGAGACTTAGTAAAATTGTTATAGCTGAATAGTTGGATGACAAACTAATTTTACAAAATTAATTTAATAATATCAAGGACTCTAGAGCAATTTTCGTTCTAAAATAACTTCCATCTTCGTAAATATGCATTTTATGCGCCGTTTATTCTCCCGATATTATACATAATAAAATATTTTTTAATATTTTTCATACACGCGTCGGAACTTTCTTTTTGTTGTTGATGCCCAAACATTCTTAATTTTCGTTGATGCAGCAAATTTTGGTGAAATATTTAGCTAAAAGTATTTTACCAAATATCCCGCTTGCTATTTCCAAAAACTGTCATATAAACAAAATATATGTCGCATTGAAACACAACTACTATAGTCAATCTTGGTAAGTAAAGTATAAAATGTTTTATACGGCTTTCATTATCTTACTGTTATTATGCATAATAAAATCTTTATTTAAAAAAAAAACTATTCATAAAAGTGTCTAAATTTTTAATAAACGCCTAAGCATTCTTAGTTTTCTTAAATTTGGACATTTATTTACCAAACAGCGTTTGAGAAAAATTTGCCACTTACTATTTTCAAAAACCGATACATAAACCAAAAAAAAATCATTTTTCGTTGATAAACACAACTATACCCAATCTTCGTAAATACATCACATTTTATACGGCGTTTATCCCTCCAATGTTATAAAATCTTTTTTTAAAACAATAACCTCATAATGAAAAGAACTTAATTCAGTCGGGACCCATCTAAATCCCACACGCTATTACAAACATCAGAGAAAAAAAAAAATCCAATTTTAAAAATTTCATGTACACGACTTTTATTTACGCATTACCTTCTTTTTTAAAACCGGAAAATCTTCCTTTATTATTCATTTTTTTTCATCTCTCCATCGTCCGCCTATTTTAGGTCTAAATCGAGACTGAATTTGCATAAAAATAATCCCCGGAGATTTTTGGTTGAGGCGGAGCGTTTGTGTTTAGAGGAAGGGGTCTCCAAAATGTCGAACTTGGGGGACGGATTGAAATATTGAATTAAGCGATCCACCTAAGGCAGTGGTTCTCAACCTTTTGTAGGTGACAACCCCCTAATGCCACAAAATAACTTCGTGACCCCCCCCCCCTCCTGTCCAGCACATGCTGTACTCTTTATTAACTATTATATATGGGTAATTTGTTTTTTTTTTATTTTACGATGGCTGTCCCGTGAGAAGGTTTTGAACAAGTTATTTGAGCTGCGATCTGAAATGCTGATATTTTTACAAGAAGCTAAAACAGAATTGGCCGGAGTTTTTAGCTCCCCAACTTGGCTGTTTCAGCTTTCATACTTAGCTGGCATACTTATGCGCACCTAAATGAGCTAAATACCGAGCTACAGGGTCGAAATATAACAATCAAAACCCAAGACAAAATTAATGGATTCTTTAAAAAAAACTGAATGTTTATGGCTACGGTGGAGCCCAGTAGATACGGTGGTTCCATTGCATGCGAAAGGTCAAAGGTTCGGGTCCGAGCGTTGCTAAAATAACTGGCGATCTATAAACGTCTGATCCTGATCTATAAAATTCTGCCCCTAGAGGAAGTGCACGTTAACCATTTCAGTCCCAGTGAGCAATTTGGCATCATCATTTTAGAAAAAAAAAATATTCTGATTGTCTACGGCCATTTATGATATTAAAAGCGCATCACTTGATTCGTCAAACTGTTTTCAAAAAGAAAATATTTTTTATTAATCCCAAAAGATGTCAGCCGTATTATTATTATTTTTTTTTAAATTATGATCAGAAACATGATGATGTCAAATGGCATCACTGGGACTGAAAGAGGGTTAATTTGAGCCGTAGATTGATTTCAGATAGAGAGGTGGACCGGTGTTAATTTTTTTAGAATCAGCACCATTCAAAACGTGTCGAAAACACTAAATCTTCATTTCATATTTGTGACTCTATCACAATGCTTCCAGTAGGGTCAAGTGGGGTAAGTGTGATAGGGTTTCTGCATTTTTCATTAAGAAAATTCGTTCTCTGCTTCAAGTAAATTCCAAATCCTAAAATTGGAAGTGAATTATTATAAGAAACATACATGTGTAGAAAAAAAATTATATGTTTGAATTCCAATTTTAAGTGCACAAAATTTGCATTTCAAAATCCATTGCTGTGTTATCACACTTACCCCACATAGAAAGACCCACATAAAAAGAAGACAGTTGCACTTAAATTCAAAAGCTCAAAACTTTCTTTAAACAAAAAATAAGGTCAATATTTCTTTTTAGTTTAATTATAAGTGGTCTAATGTTATATATTGCAAACTTTCAGATTTTTAGAATGATTTCCAAAGTTACAAGAGCTGTTTATCACACTTACCCCCAATCACACTTACCCCACTTGACCCTACCTTATATTTCACATGAGGTAATCAGGGTTGCCACGGTCCTTGCACACCTTAAAAAGTGCTTAAAAAAGAACATTGATTTTAAAGGTTTTAAAAGTGCTTGAAAAACATTATCAACCTTAAAAAGTCCTGAATTTTTTTTTAAATTACGTCGTTAAATATTGAGAGGAGTCTTCAAATGTCGTCCCCTAAAGCTGTTGTACATGTTAATTTTGGCTTAATTAAAAACACTTTTTCTATGGGAATCAGTTCCTATTTTAACTTTTTGATTTATAGTTTATGTATAATCCAAATAGGCAGAGCAAGTTATTTAAGATGGATTTTTTAATTACTTAATGGTTATTTTATAACACATATTTAAGTTCATTTGAAAGTTAGAGAG